>BMAT01012903.1:292385-311173 GCA_019649035.1 Elysia marginata
TTTTTTTTGGGGGGGGAGAAAACGTAATGTAAACAGGGATGCCGCTCAAGTTTTCTGAAAATAATTGAAAACCCTAACGCTAAGTTCTTGCGTTAATATTAATAAACATAAAATTGTGCAGAATTGTCATTGTTCAAGGGATTGATCTTGTTCAAATTTGTGTGTTCATTGAGTTTCTCAGGCTTAAAATAAATATGAAAATGTAAAAAAAATGAAAAATGGCTTTCCTGTTTAAAGGTTTATTGTTCTTCTTCGTATCAGCGAAATTTCAATACATGTACATGTATCTCCCCATAAAAAAAAATTATTAATTTTATGAAATTTTGTTGACGTTTGGAACCTTATGATTAAAGAAACTTTTTGTTCAAAACAGCAGGGCCTTTTAAGGTGGAAATTGCAACATCTGACTCTTTCACACTGGACGCGTTCAAAGAATAAGTGGCTGAATACTGCTTGGATCGAGTTTAAATAATGATGCTTGTACACATTGATTAATGCTTATGCTAGATACATGTATGAAACCATTAGATCGAGAACAAATGTTTTCTGCTTCTCGTCTAAAACAGTCAATTGTAATGATGTAGAGATACGGGACTGTTTCAGTACGAACATTTTTTGTGAGTAAAATTCAGAAGGTGGGCTCACCAGCGAACTCTTCTGTTGGCAAGGTATTTTATTCAAATAACTTCAGTGCTAAATCTAAGCCTAAAAACTCACCATTGTCCAAGGGGAACTACTCTAAAAGAATTTTTAAAAGTTCATGGAACAGTCCCATAGTAATTTATATTAACTAATTCAATGTTCTTAAATTGCAAGTAGCAGTATGTGTTGACCTTTTTATTACATGTTGTAGTAAAAAATTTCTAGCCTAGCTTCTACATTCAAAATAGGGAGACAGAGAACGAGACGGAGCGCAGCAGAGATATAGAGAGGTGGTACAAAATGGAGACGGACAGAGAGAATGAGAGAGAAAAAAAAGTGAAAAAAGAATGGAGAGAGTAAGTTTCTGTTCAACTTTTCTTTTCCTGAGAAATAGCAAATCATTACCTTTCTTTTTAATGCTTTTCTACACGAAGCTCTGTATGTATGTGCTCTAATAAAAATGATTTTGTCAACAAGCATGCTACTCTACTAGGTGTAGACTGTATAAATGCACATTTTGTATTCTCTGTTATGAACTTTTTTACCTGTTTTTTATATATACTGAGATTTTGTACAGGTATTGTACTTTTAGTCGAGTCCAAATAATCAATCTGAGGCTCTTTCACATGTACATTTCATTTTTGTTTTTGTATTCTTTTTTTTTTGCACTAACATTTTAAACTTGCCTTTGGCTTGCTATTGTTATTTCTCCAATGTTTGAAGGATGTTGATTGTCTTCATGTAAATAAACTGTACTGGTAAACATTTAATCATTGAGTAAAAAATTTTATTTCCTTAAACCATGCATTGTTAAAAAAAATCTTTTCAATCAAGAAAGGAATACTAAAACTAATGTATCATCTACCGGAAATAAAGTTATAATTTAGATTATACTTTCGTAACTTAAGTTTATTCTTCAACAAAAGGCTGCTTTTTGTAAAAAAAAATTTCGTTGTTTATAAAAATAATAATGGTATAGAATAGAAAATATAGGTCAACTTTTACAAACCACAAAAAAAGATCAAAAGGCAAAAGAACTTTTTAATTAAATTATAGTTTTTTGCCCACTTCCCAACTCCACAATAGAATGTAGATAAGGTCTAGATTTAGAGCTTAGATTCAGTGTCTAAATATATGACTTTAATCTAAAAATTAATCAGGATAATCTAGATTTAGATCTAAAAGATATCTTGATCTAGAGTCAAGGATAGGCCTACATCTAGCATAGGTTTTTCTTGTTTTGAACTTTGTCATGTTTGCTTCCACTTTGGCCAATGGGCTTTGGCTGTGCATTTCATGTTTTCATCTATTTAACTGAACTTGAGATTTTGCCTAATCGCGTACAAAAATGTTTTTGATGTTGGAATTTTCTTTTTACCTGTATATAAATTATAATATTTATACTACAAAATATTGTATTGCAATTCTGCAAAAATGAATGATTTCTAAGAATATTTTAAATATAAAATTTTAAAAATTGCACCATAACTAATGATATCTATCGCCTCTCCATACAGAACATTTCATTTTCTTTGAGTATTTCCTTACATGCTGAGAAATTTTGCACTGGATTAGTTTTTTTTGTACTGTCTGAAAATGAAACATTGCTCTAGCAAATTTTTTTATAAAAATCATACACACTTTGAGTTAGAAGTATACTATTCCCTTAACTAAAGTTTCGCTTTATAATAATTGTAAAGTTAAATTACTAACTCACCGCCTTGGTTTCATTCTATTTCTAACTCATTCTCATTTTTCTACGCTTTTCAATGGAATAAAAGTTATAACTTGCTTTTTCGTCTTGTTTTATGCTTTCATGCTTTGCGTAAGAGCGATTCATATTTATAGAAGGAGCCAACCATAAAACATAGACCAGTGGAGAAGACACAAACACACAGAGAGAGAGAGAGAGAGAGAGAGAGAGAGAGAGAGAGAGAGGGGGAAAGAAAGCCAGAGCAAGAGAGAGAGAAAGAGGGAGGGAGAGAAAGATAGCAAACACAGAAAAAATGTCTTGCAACCAGCGCAAACAGGTCCTATGACGGAAATTTTAATTGGAGAAAACAGCTTTTTAAAGTAAATTTGTGTCATATTCTATCTAAATGAGTCTTATGTCGTAAGGCCTGGTTTTGAGATATTGGCTTTCAAAGTTAACTGGGTGTTCACAAGTCATTTTTCTTTTGCTTTTATATTGAAGCAACAACCATTTCTAAACAATTTTTACTCCAGATTCAAGTTGAAATTTCATGTCTTATGTGTTTTAATTTAATTAAACATAATTTTCTCCCCTTTCTCAAAGTTCATAATTTTTATATGTCTGAAACCTTCCAATTACAGAAAACTTTATGCAGAATCATGTAAGAGCTTTTCTGTTTCTTTAATTTGAAAGTAGAGAAGTTCGGATTTTCTGCAATACCAATACCATAATACTTTCTAATTTCAACTTCAGACTCATTTTGACTAGTTGCATATACATTTATTTCTCATGCTGTCTACAGTTTAAACCAAAAGAATTTCGAATACATGTATCTTGAGACAAAAACTTGATAAGCTGAGGCAAATTTTCATGTAAGGAAGCTCAGAAAAAAAGGCATTTTTGAAAACCTAAACGCCTTATAATGTCAAATTTGCATTATGCGACTCATTTGCACTGGTTATGAGAGAAATGCCAGACAAGAGAGTTACAACCAGAAGATAGAGTACATATATGTTTGACTAAACCCTAAACGCGCATTGAGGGTACAAAAGTACCTCAGTAGGTCATTTTCTATTATTTTTAATATTTAAAAAATGGGAAATAAATTTTGAAACTTCCTGCAATTCTCAAAAAAATGTCATTCAAACTGGTTTGGCAAAGAGTGTTCAGGCAAACTGACCAGTAGTCAATTCTTTTTTTATTGGAGCAATTTGGAGCATGGGTGGGTAACTCTGTCACACCATATTATATATAACAAGACCATGAGTATTTCTAATAATACACCACAGGTACGTTTGTGCATCTCACATTTTATAGACAAAAGAACCCTCAATGCGGGGATAGGAATTTAATTTTTTTTTTCCTACAAAAAGTTTTTTTCCTAAGACACAAGTATCCCGCAATGCACCCATAAGATATAGAGTTTAATATGTGTTTAGCTTTAAAATTTTTAAGCAATTGAAATTACTTTTAATAAAGATTTTAAGTGAAGAATTCTATTGTGAACTTTATTTTACTTTAAATGCTTCATATTAAAAAAAAAAGCAATAATTTTTTCACAAAAGATATTTTTGATGTTTTCTGACACATCTAACAAAACATACTACAAAATAAAAGTCAGGAACTCATATACTTAGCAGCTGTTTATTTCAACAACTAGCAAGAAAAATTGCAACTGTGAACCGATCATTTTAAATACAATCAAAATAAAGGACAAGTGAAATGAAACTACCAAGTGACCTTAAGAAAGCTTAGTTCTATGGAAAAATAAATTATTTTGCCTAGGTTAATACAAATGAATTTTGAACAATCCTATACCATAGATATCTTCCTCTACAACCACATATTTGCAATAAAAAAAAAGATACTACCTTCAGAGATTGGCAAAAACAAAACATAAATAATTACTTCAAATGTAAAACAAGATATTGTTGGCAAGCTACATCAGTCCGTCACCAAATATAAGGTCAATGGCTGCTTGAATATCTCCTCCAGTAGCTGCTAATGCCTGTCGCGCCACATTTTCGTCTGTAATACCCATCTCTCGGAGTTGCTGTAGGGCTGACTGATATGCAAATAAAAAAAATCAAACTAGAACAAAACATAAGAAAAATAAATTGAATATAAAGAGGGCATACTATCAACAGTGGAATCTGTGAGAAGTCAACTTGCTTGAAGTCAACTCTCGGTTAAAGTCAACACCTCGCAACATTCCCGTTTTTTTTTCTTCTTTATTTAAGTAACTTTATCTCGCATTATATTGAGTGCCTTGGAGTTATTTCTGCTTGAATTTTACACCTTGCTCCCGGTTGGAAAGAGATTGAGAGGCCCCAGATGGGTCTTGGGAGAGACAAAGAGAAAAGCGGAGGTGGGTGGGTGGGCAATCTTTATTTCCATTTGAGGATTCAAGACACTGCCTGCAGCACATGCTCACTTGACTGGGCCCAATGGCCTAGCAAGGGCTCGTGGGGGAAGGGGAGGGGGCTAGTGCCGCTGGGCAGAGGACAGTGACTGATTGGTGCATTTCACTGGTGTTTCTCCCACTCCTCCCCACACCAGTCCTGTCCAAGAAATTGATTAATGTTGCGCGCACATAGTGTTTCCGTGCACACACCCAAGCATTCCATTCCTGTGCCTTGAGTATATGTAGATCTAGCCTAGGCTAGCCCTCATCATATCTATGACTACCTTCCTAATCCTAGTGGTCACACTGCATTCGTTGAAATTATCGAGCTCTTACACAAGTTTAAGATTGCACTAAGTTACAACTACAAACTATGTTATATCTACTACTGGTATACGGTACCTGTGCTTTTTTCAATTTGATTTTCACCTCTTGCAAAATTTTGGGAAAGAGCACAACGTTCTCGACCTAGAAATAAGTTCAAATTGTCAACTTAAGTTTAAGACTGCTCATGTTTACTTGCAAGTGGCATACTCCAATCTAAGTTCACTTTTTTGAAAATAATCCTTGCTCCCCACCACCCCCCTCTGAAAGCGGATAAAGTCAACCTTGCTTAATGTCATCACTTTCATGGGTCCCAAGGTGTTGTCTTTATCCAGATTCCACTGTACATGACAGAAAAAAAAATGCAAAATGGTACTGCATTTTTTAAAATCTGCGGCATTCTAGTTTACAAAGCTAAGTAGTCACTCGGATACTTTTCATTGACAAGACTCATATGATTTTATTTAAAATTATTTGCTGTTAAAAAATATTCTCAGCAACTTAATAAGTTTTTAATATCTATTTTATTTTATCCTTTTAAGTAATAGATTGAAGTAATAAAAAAGGATTTAGTCGATTTCACTATGACTGTAGCTGATAAAAAGGGTATAGAAAAAGGTTGAATAGAAAAGAAAAAAATCTTTTGGTAATACAGTGGTATTTCTTCATGGTGAGGCACACTCTGAGAATGATATAAAATAAAAAAAACATTGGCTTGGCAAAATATGATTCCTATGGTGGAATGAGCCTTTTTTGTACTATCTAATTACAAGGATGCCCTCAATACAGAATAATAAAAAAAAACCTGAATCTCATACAAAATCCACTCTGACTGAATACAGAATATTTATAATATAGTAAATAGTGTGTTCAAAGGAGCCAGAATAACCTGATTTCAGGTGAAGATTTGAAAAAGGGCATCCCTGCAAATATAACAATTAAATGTTTGGTGCAGTTTTTTAAAATAAGTTTTTTTAGTAATCTAAAAATTCTTTTTAGGCAGATTTTTTTACCACACATGCTTACTCTAATTACCTATAACAATGATTTGGAGAAGTAAAAAAATGTTCAAAACAACTAATTCTCAGTCTTTTTTGTTTGTACACAGAAGTGCTTGAACTCATTCATAAAACTCAACTTTATTATTGAAAGATTTAACCTTATAGCTGTTTCCACAACCTGCGTTCCCTGTAAAGAGGAACATAACAACAATGACACCAGTTTCTTCATAACTCACATCAGAGGACGCAGACTGGGCATGCACCATGGCTTGTTGAAAGAAATCATTGCTGATAAAGGAGCTGGATGAAGGACCTGGTGCCTAGGAAATAAAGGTATTTACATATCTTATATTGTTTAGGGTGTTAAAGTGATGGAGAAGACATGGGTACTTTTTCTAGTATTGACTATACTGAAGTTGAAAAATTTAGATTTCATTAGAAACATTTGCGCAGGGGCTATAAACAGAGGGCTTTTCTTTTTCTTTTTTAATTTTTTTTTTATTCACTTTATTAATCCCTTTCGGGAAATTTGGCTTCGTTACTCAGCGTAACTGTGTCGCCACAAGAGCAGCGCCACTAATGCCCCAGCATACCAGTACATTTAAGGCCATCCATTCATTAGCTGCCTTGATTTATAGCACTAGCAATCATGCCTTTCTAAATCCTTGGCCACTCCATACATATCATGATATCTATCACATATCACCCTTTCCACTTTCAGCCACGATATTAATACACCCGTCTTCTCTCTTAGTCTACCCCTCACTCAGTTTATTTCATGCACTCCTGTCCTAATGTTGCACTACACAATATTTCTTCTATATATAAGGACTAAAACAGTTTAACTGCTCTAAAAACTTGTCCTTGATCCAGACCTTGAAAGAAAGCAACATAATATCATACTTGAGTAGTGTGTTGGGTGAAAAGGCATCTGCACATGTTTTTAAAATGATGCTAAAGTGATGGTGTTTCTTCTGCATCGATGCTCTGAGAAATAACAAATAGTGAAAAAGCTCTAGCAGAAATCAGCCCATCAAACTTGTCTTGAAATCATCCTTTTCAGTGATGAGCCAAACACAAAACATGTTTGCATGATAATCTGTGATTTATTTCCATGACTTTGAAGTCAAGTTATCGAGTTTTACAAACTTAAGGGAAAAATATATGTCAGGCCATCACTTACAAAAGTTATACTTAGAAATACCCATGTGTGAAAGAGGAAAAAAAATAAATCTTTTTTTTTTAGTAACAATTAACTAAGCACATTAATCAGGTTAGAATTAGTCTGATACATTTCAATTTCTGGGGGTTTAAAATGGTTTGAAAACCAGAGAAATTTTAAGACGATTTTTACCCCTTGAGATGTGGATGGCATGGAAGGGTATGATCCAGCTGCTCCCATTGACCCTGTACCAGTGACGGCTTGAATAGCTGCTGCTAACTGTGACGTTGTAATGTTTGTGGCCCCAGCATTGCCTCTCATTCTGTGTGCCTGTTAAAAACAATCATATAGACTGAATTATTGCAGAGCAAAAACGGCAAGATGTTTCTATATAGTAAAAAAAAAACCTCAAAATTGATATACCTGTTGAAGCGCTTTACGATTGAAATACTTGTAAAGTTTACATCCCAGTATATGGTGATCTCAAGGTCAAATAGTTTAAATTTTAGTATGTTTCAGAGTTGATTTTTAAATGTATTAAATCTGTATATTGTCACTGCTCTATACAAAAATACAGTCAAGCATGATTTCTTTAAACATCCATTACTTGAAATCACAAATTTTGTCCAGCTACAATGTTTTCCCCTGCACATCTGCTTTTTATTATGACTCCAACTGCACCATCAGACTAGCTCTAACTACAACCACCATTGATGCTTAGAAAAATGCCGACCCCAAATTAAGAGAAACTTGTCGACTCTGACGACAAAATAAAAAGTTTACAGCCAACCATTTACTATTGCCAATCTCAGCTGTATCAGTGTCAATACAACTAAAAATATCCTTTTTTCACATGTCCTCACACACTCAGTACTGTAGGATAAACAAATACACCGGTTGGGCTAAACAGAAGCAAATCTAATCACTAATGAGACCATTTCACCTTCCCCCTCCAATCTTCCTCTAGACCCCTCAGAGCAGTCCGATCCAAAATTCACTTTCTGTCTTCTGCCCCTAATCAGGTGATAGGAATGGCTCTTTCACCATGTAGAATTAGACCTTGAGGCACCTCAGCAAGGCTTATAAATTTTATGATACAATGGTGTAACTTTGTTATTGCCCTTGAAAATGAAGCCCCAAACAGGTATTTCCACAAAAACATTCATCTTCCCCACTGAATTCAAGAGAATTGTGGTGGAATGTAAAATGAAAGACATAGCGTTCAGTCATGGAATTGTCTTTTAAGAGAGAAAACTTAATCAAAACTAAATGGTTTTGTTGCTCTCAATTTGGATGACAAAATGTACTACTCTTTATTCTTTCTCCTTTGAATGGAGACCTTTATAAAGTATGTGTAATTAACCTATTTGTAGCTTCACTCCAATGAAGAACAAAATAATGCTTTTTGTGATCATAGAAACTGTGTGTGAATGAGGAGGGGGGAAGGCAACAGAGACAGGAAGTCAAAGCAGAGACAGGGTAGATAAAGAGATAGCAATTTATAGGTGTCAGTAAATATAGTTTCCTTTTAAGCTTACTCTTGGCATGTCATCCTCTTCATCACTCATTTGGTCCATTGAGTAGGTCAAGTGTTCTGGAACAAGAAAAACAACAAAATAAAATGTAACTAAAAAGTGTGGCATAAGTTGAAGCATTCTTTAGATCTTAACAAAATCAATGAGTTCAAGAGACATATCCAAGATCTTTTATGGGGCAGGAACAATCAAACGTAAAGAGATTTTTACAGCGATAATAAACCTCATACCATGAGTACAAAATAGACCTATCATTGTATAAAATTGGATAAATATCTTATGTAACGAAAAAAACTTAGTCACCAATGTTTGTGAGCTGAATAAATTTTATTGCAGAAAAATAGAAGTTGTTCCTTCTCTGTGAGCTGTGTGGGTAAATATGTAACCTTGCATTACCTGCCCAAAAAAGTGGTTTGGTTCATCTAGATCCTTTACAACACCTAAAGCTAATCCATTACTACATTCCCTTTAAAATAGAAGTCCATTGACATTTCATTTGGCAATCTAGTTGAAAATCAAGTCATTATTCATAAAAAAAACTTGTGATCTCTAGACATAGATCCTAGATTTTTATCTCGATCTACCAGCACCATCACTTTTTTATATGATTAAATCAATCCAGTTTTGTCAATGACCCATCAAACAAAACATATGTCTTTGAATAACACAGTTAACAGCAACAAAATTGACTCAGATATAAACAAAGAAGAAAATAATGCACAAAATGAATGGCTAACTACAGACCTTGCCACTCACCAAAGTAAAAAAAGAGTATGATTAAAACATAAAAAAAACTGTATTTACATTATGATTCTGACCAATATCTCCAAAATGTCACGTGGGTCTTGGGGTCAGTGGGGGTCACCATTCACCAACCTCTTACGCATTCGCGTCACCTAATGTTTGATTTTATGTTACGCAAGTGCCATAAGCCTAGGAAAGTAGCAGCATTTCATTGGTTGGTAGAAATAGTAAATGTGGATTTTATTTGGGGTACTGCTTCGTTAGATACCATGTAAATACTGTCACTAGAATTTCCTTGCCTCCTGGGGCCAGACAGAAAATTTTATGTACAGACACATGTTCAAGTATCTAGATATAGTCTTTTTGCATGTAAAAGAAATACTCAAATGAATTATGTCTTTCAGGGCTATATAGCATACTGGAAGTAATTATTTTGGGATGACATATTTGGGTGACAAAGTTTCAGTCATTCTGTTCTAGATCTACGGAAGAATGTACGAAACCCAGTCAACATCGATACACCCACTCCCACTCCAAGGGCGAGACTGGGGAAGGAATTCTGGCCTAAAAAAGTATTGAGAGAAGTGGGAATTATATAAAATGCTATGAACAGCTGATCCAGGATCCATTCCAAGGATGGAAACTTGGTTGGTGCCTTATTTGAATCTCTAGATCTAGTTTAACTAAGAATGTTAAAAGTGACTTCAAACATCAACCCAAACAGTACCCAAAATAAAATTCCCCATAGGGCGGTTTGTTGACCCCAAGAGTCTAGTGCCTATTTCCGGTAGAGAAAGGTCAGAACCATTTAGTGATAGAAAATCTGTATGACCATGTATCAGGTCTCACAAGTTCTAGCACTTACAGATATTGAGCTAGGAACTAGCAATGCAATTTCTAAGGACACTAACTGTGAAAGGTGCATACAAATTGTTGACAAAAAGACAAATTATAGTTATTCATAGTAAATGTATTACCTGTATTATTACTCAATCTAAAACAGTAAGCCTAACTTCAAGATTAATAAAAAGATTAACAAAAGCTGAAAAATAATCTCACTAAAGTTTTGTGCATTGAGTTGTGGTTGCCAAGCACTAGAGCAGTAAAAAAAACAGTGTTTTTAGAAAAAAATTAGAAAAAAACTAATTTGTTTAAAATATTTGGGGAAAAAATCTGTAAGTCTGGTAATTTACTCACAACTACACTATATAGTGCAAGAAGCCCTGTCAATAAAGCCGCAACTTGAGCCACTAGCATCCTTTTAAAAACTAAAAATATACAACGACATAGGTAAATTTTACCTGAAGCTTGTGCTAGCATCCCACTTTTCTCTCCTTCCTCATTAACAACAGTTGCTACAGCCATTGCTGCTTGAGCAAAAGATGGATGATGTGGAAGTAAGCTGTAATCAAATTGAAAAATGGGGGATTTGCATGGGGTAAAACTATTTTAAACCATTTGGGTGACTTTTTGTGATTATCAAAAAGACAACAAACAAGTATAAGCAGTTAATTTGAGCTACTCACCAGTCTGTTCACTAGCCTTTTTTTACTTTTTTGATAGATTTTTTTTTCGCATATAACTGCTATTTTACCATTTGTTCAAATGCTACAAATTGACGTTTATGAACAAATAATTAAAAATCCTTTTTAAAAAATTTCGGTAACGTTCTGGAAAATACAGATTATTATAAGACCATAAACATAAATTCCCTCCAGTAACATTACAAATTTTATACTACTTTTGTGCTGCAACCATGAAGTCAATTTATAATT
The DNA here is from genome assembly GCA_019649035.1 of Elysia marginata. NCBI lineage: Eukaryota > Metazoa > Mollusca > Gastropoda > Plakobranchidae > Elysia > Elysia marginata. Next base: position 303,666 of record BMAT01012903.1, read on the forward strand.
TTTTTTAATATATAGACCTAATTAAATGGGCCTCCATTTCATAACCAGAATGAATGTTTCATTTAGATTTCTTAAATAATCTGGGTCTAATTATGCATCATGTGTATAATGAGATTCATCAGAATCTTTAAAAAGTTGAAAAAACATTTTCTATTTTAGCTCTGGGTAAGGCCTCAGAGTCATGTTAACAAGTTGCAGTTTTAAACTTTTACATGTGAGATATGTACTTCAAAGCATTCACAATCCTCAAAAAAAAAAGGCTTATGCATAATATTTCATTGTCTTGGATAATTATTTTACACAGCAAATATGTAACTCTGGGTTTTTTTTCTCTTTTTTTGTCTTAAATATGCATAACAGCATCTATCATCCAAACTGTTTGTTTGTTCCAATATGGAATTTAGGAAAACATTTGTTACAGCATTAAGGAAATTTAAGTTTTTGTCTTTAGCATGCTTGAATGCAATTAAAAAATATTGCCAAAATTTCTTTTGTTTCCAAGTTCTAATAACAATACTTACTTTTTTTTAAATAGAAAATATATTTAAACTTTTTAAATAATTTTTAGATAAAAAAAGCAAATAATGTCTAAATTACACACTGAATAGAGGCTTTTAATCTCTTCTTGTTTTTCCACCTTTTTTGTAATGCAAAGACCACGAGAATGCATTGGGTTCTAATTTACAAAAGACAAAAAGAAGAGACCTAGTCAGAACATACAATTAATTTCATTTGGATTTATTGTTGCTATAAAACATATGTAATTATGCTTCGTTTTACCTACCTGTCAAGATTATTTCTGTGGACAAGTACAGCCAATAACTCTGGTTCCTGAAGCAACGCTGATGAATGAAAAAAAAACTGCTTAAAGAAAAAATTATAGCGCATAGTGATAAAAGTTGTCAAGAGAATCATAGAAATTACTAATTAAGATTTGTCAGAATAAAAAAATTTTGATTAAGTGCAATTACAAAACACAAACTAGCAAGAGTCTTTATAGAGTGATCTAAAGTCACTGCTCTTGAGAAAGAGCATATATCTTCTGCCTGAAAGACATTTCTCATTTATTGATTATGTGTTATTACCATTTCGCAAAATTAGAAAAAAAATGGCTCCGCAAATTTGAATATTTTTTTACCATATCGTCACTATGCTAGCAGAATGGCATGTCTCAGAAATATAACATTTTGACATGCACAAAGCACTGTGTTTATACGATCACTTCATACCTTACTGTGAAGAAAGAATAAAAATAAGCTGAGTCATTTGTCTTACAACTAGGACAAATGTGTTGGAAGTCAGAAATCTTTTCTTGAAAAAAATACCTTTCAAAAGTCTACTTTTTTCTCTTTCTCTAAATTTTAAATCAATTAAAGTTTTACAATCTTTCTGCAAAATTTTGATAATTTCACGAAATCTTTCATATTTGGCAGCTCAGAAAAATGCCTTGAGGTGAGGAATATGCAACATCTGAGTCATATGCCCTGGTCACAAGACATTTTTGTCAAATGCAAAAAAAAAAAGTAACCAGAAATAGTGAGTCTCGGTAAACTTATCAGGCCACTTACATCAAATTATTTTAAAATATGTAAATAAGGATATATGCCATTTAGCTAGCGCAATGACCATAACATGAACAATGACCTCACAGTGATATGTACAAGTCAAAATAACACATGCAGTGGCAATATGCATCTGATCAGTTTTTATAAGTTGGTTAAATACAACAGTCGGAACTCAACCAGGTCTTTCTGGATCCTTTGTTGAAAAAAAAAGACACTAATTATGTCACATTCAGTGAGTATATTATAGTATTAGGTATTACCAAGTACTGATGGATCTTTATCTAGTCCTGGAGTCGCAGCAATTATATTTTCCAATGTTTCAGGATCACCAAGCATGCGTTCAACCTGTTGTTCAGAAAACAATCACCTGTAAGTATTTGTCCTTCTTGACATTTGTATTTAACACTAAACAGACGATTAATTTCAAGAAGAGAAATAAACAGTAAAACTCCTTCAACTATTGAACAACTTTTACATCCATTAATCTGAACCAAAATAGGTTCATTAAAAAGTGAATTTTTAATATATGGAAAAAATCAAAATCTGAAAGAGGGGTGTCAGTAAGTGTAAAGCTTCAACTACCTGTCTGAGTACACATTACTGTAAAGAAACCAGTTTGTTTAAATTACAATAGTATACAGGAACTACTTCAATAATAAACAACTCTCTGCATATTTTTTTTAATTGTCTAACTCTGTTTGTGTAGTTAGACGTTTAGAATCCTGTACACTTATCGCTGCAGGTTTCTAAACAGTTAAGTCTATATAGCCATAGCACTGAGTTATTCGTTTAGAAAACTAGAGCAATAGATGGTCCACATTTAATGCTCTACATTGCTAAACGGGTATCTTGATATAGAAAAAGCATTGAAGTAATTGTTTAGAAATCTGCAGCCATAGGTGTTCAAGTTTCTAACCGTCTGACTCAGATTTGGGTCCAAAGGAGTTAGATAATTAGGAAACCAAATAATGAATAAACCGCTGTCTGTCTCAGTATTTAGGCTATGAAAAATTAGACGCTTAGAAGCCACACCTCTAGAAGTTGATTGGATGTGATTTTTAAAACATCTAACCAAGACCTTGTGCTGAACAAGTTAGACGGTTAGAAATCTACAACAACGCAATGTTTTTAGCATCAAAACAATATTATCTTTTTCTTTTCTTAGGTTTTTACTTAACAGTTTTTGCAAGCACATATACCATATTAAAACAGACTTCTACTCTTTATAAAGCATATCTTCAGGGACGAGTCTATTTGAATAAGAAAAGCTACTAACTGCTTATGAATAATTATTTTGTCCAACAAATCAATCAGCCCCATAAAACTTACTATGCTTCTGTAGTTGGGATTGAGGAGGGCTGACTGCATTGCCAGGATGACCTCACTTTTGTTCACAGGTTTGGAAGCCGTGCCCTCTGAAATATAATAGAAGAAAATTATAGAATCCAGTTTTACAATATTGAGCATACCTTTGATTCCCCCGTTTACGGTTTTTAGATCAGAGAGGTGTAGATATGAGGTTTTCCGAAATACAAGTTTTTGCTCAGCTAAATATCCTGCACCAGATCAAGCATATGAACATGAATTTCAGCTTGAACTGGATTGTTTTTTTGTTTTTTTTAGGTATAGACACAACAACATTAGGAAACTATGCAGCTTAGTAACAAAGGGCTTGGCACCAATCTGCAGCTCTAGAGTTGCCTGTTGGAATCTTTGATACAATGTATGTCTCTTTAAGAAAAACAAAAATGACTACAGAGCTGTTTCTACTGCTCAATCCCTTTAAGTAACCTAAAACTGAACTCATAACCAGACAACCATGACTTTGTTGACTGGTTTCTTTGTATTTTGAAAAACTTCCTTTAGCAATTATGCAAAAATGCGGGAAAATAGTTTCACAAATCAGAAATCCTGCCCAAAAGGGGAAAATATTGCATCTCTGGTTTAGGGGCCACAGCACTTGGAATACAATTTTTTTTATTGTGAACTACATAGGTCCAGCAGCAAAGTTCTTTCACCAGTACTCTCATTGACAAAAGAATAGAAAAACAAAACAAAATATCATCAAAACCAAAAGACAAATAATGGGATTACCAAAAGAGAGAGCCTTCATTAAGGTGTCAGAGGAGAATTTAGAAATTCACACTGCAGAAAAAGCCATATTTATAGCATTTGGGGTGTGATGTACTAAATTAAAAAAAAATACTTTCTATAAACGGACATGTTAAAGGCTCACTTAAAATAAAAAAAACAACAATTTAACAAAAAATGGTCCACATCTTGTTATGACTCGATCAGAATAAAATTCTTGTTTGATGTTTGACTTAGCTGTGTACACTAGAGCTCCTGCAGGCTATTCTACACACTTTTAAATTTAACTGACAGGTTCCTTGGCACTTGGGCAAATAGGTTTTGCTGTGTTGTTTGGCTCCAAGATTAAACACCAACTTGTAATTTCAGTGTATCAGAATATTTGTTTAACCGCTGTTTATAATCAAAATCCATACATGTACATGCATATGATTTGGTAGAAATACCTAGGTCTGCAAGTGATTTCCATAGCAAAGCCTTAGTGGGCTTAATACTTTCAGTATACAATCTGATATCTTTATCCTTATTCCAAGCCCTGGTTGTAACAACTTTAACCTAAGAAGCCCTCCGCCCAAGCTATATTTGATCATAACTTAGAATAAATGTTCTGTTTATATTTTTTGGGTATCTGTATCTAGATAAAGACTAATTGAATTTGAAAGCACAATTGTCTCCTTTCTTTAAAAATTGCAATCTTTGAGACAAATTAATCAGGGCTATAGGTGAGGTCAGAAAGTAGAACTAAAAAAATAAATCGGTTATCTCTACTTGCGTTACATTTGCTGGATAAGTTCTCTTTTTCTGGCAGATTTAGGTCTTAATCACTTATGACACTTTCAGTTGTGTTCATAGGTGTATTAATTTCCTTTTAAAATTGCTTTCCTTGAAAATTTTTAACCTAAGACTTAGTCTGAAATGTAAGTAATAGATGCAACCTAGCACCATTTGTGGCAGATAGGGTGAAAAGTTTTGGAAAATACATACAGGTTAGTTCAGATCACTATTTTTGTCAACTAAAAAGACCTTGGAAACTAGAGAAACTTGTTTTTTAAAACGTATTTTCCTGAAGCAAACAAACAAACAAAAAAAAACCACCCCTTAAGAGCACTATTTACAGAAGATCAAATTTAACTTTACAAACATTGATTGATTGATTGAAATTTTTTCAAGCCCAGTCCATCATTAACGATGATCTCAGGGCTTACAATCTCCTCAATTGTAGTTTACTTCGATACTATAATCTTGCGAACCTATCTCATATATTAAAATCATGTTTTAAAATTCTTAGATACTATTTACAAGTTTTGAAAGTTTCTATACATTGCTTCGAATTTTGACATATAGTCCAATCTCTTTCAGATAATCCGAAACCTGAAAGGCTTTCACCTCTCGGAATAGTGCGTGCATAATAGTTGTCTTATTGAAGTTAATCGTAAAATTCGAAAGTTCTTGGCCTTGAGGCCACAAATTTAAAAAAAAAAAAAAATTTTATCTACAGCTAAAACTTTATTTCCCCGGCAGGCCTCCAGATGGAGGTCCTGCCAGACCCTTATATCTTTTACCCCCTGCCGCCTTGACAGGTCCAGGGGAAGGGGGACGCTTTGGTTGTATTAAAACCAGTGGGGATAATGGACACCCACGGGGATCCGCACTTAAGGCGGATCCCAGATCAGTGTCCATATCCTCACTGTCAGAATCCTCCGAGGCAGGAGCCCTCGAGGGAGGAGTCCTCGGGGGAGGAGCCCTCGGGGGAGGAGCCCTCGGAGGAGGCTGGGGAGCCCTTGGAGGAGGCTGGGAAGGAGGGGACTGTTGGGAAGGGGGGGACTGCTGGGGAGGGAGGGACTGCTGGGAAGGGGAGGACTGCTGGCGAGGGGCAGGACGAGGCGGAGACGTTCCGCCTGTCCTGTGTCCAACACGACAAGAGTTCTTCGGTAGGCTCCAAATGGAGTCAATGCTCTCGAGGTCCACCTCTGGGTCTGTCCCATATCTACCACAGGTTTGGGGCTTTCTTGTTTCCTCTGACTTATGTTTATTATTTGAACGATCTGTTCTTATATTCTTTTTACTAGGACCATCCCTGGCCGTGGTGGAAACCTGGGAAGGCACGCCTACTGATTCCTTCACGGTCGCGGATGTCGTCGCGGCTCGGGTAGACGTCCCCCGCACCACCTGCGTAAACAGTTTCGGTCTAATTTCCTTAGCGACATTAACCACCACGGCTGCGCGGGCCTGCTTAAAGGTGCCCCCATTGCTGGCCCTGTAGCGAAGGATGGCCTGCTCCTCTTGATATTTTGTACATGTTTTCGAATTTGCTGGGTGGTCCCCCTTGCAATTCACACATCTTACATCTCTCTTGCATTCTTCACTTCCGTGCCCAGGCTCTCCACATCTCACACACAACTCCTCTTTCGCTCTACATTTATTCTGTCCGTGCCCATACCGATGGCACCTGAAACAGCGCATCGGCGTGGGCACGTACGGCCTGACTGTTAAAGGCAGGTATCCTGCCTTGATCTCTTGGGGTGGGGGTGTTGAAGGTCAGGACGAATGTATTCGTCTTGATCTTCCTGTCCCCCCTCCTGATTTCGATTCTCCTAGCGTTTATAACGCTAGGAACATACTCTAGAAATTCCTCACTTTCACATCCTTTCAAATCTCTGTCTTTCACCACTCCTCTTGACGTATTCAAATACCCATCTCTCGTTACCTTCACCCTCATTCCAGCCAGCTCACTCACTCTCGTCAATCTCTCCTCATCCATTTTTGTTTCCACCTCCAGCAAAATTCTTCTTCCTGCCTTCGCCATTTTGATGTCCTTTTTCATTACATTTTTTATCTCTTTGTGTAACCCGAAGGGGGACAGGTCGGAAATTGACCCTTCCCCCACAGACTCCACATTCAAGTAAATACGTTGGGGGGCAAGGGGTGAGAAAACATTCTCGGTCCCCCTACTACCCCCCAACGCAACTCTTGGCCTCTTTCCTAATTGTGTTGAGTTTGATTTATCCATGTGTTGCTATATATTTCTACACCCGGGGCGCCCCACCCACCACCGAGCCCAACAAGGGGACGCAGGTAATCAGCCCCACGGCTGCTGCGCCAGGGCTACCCCGGGGAGGAAGACCCAAGCCCACTAGTGACCAGCCAATTGGACAGCATGGGTCATACTGTCCTCCCGTCTACGATTGTAAAAACAGGGCCAAAGTGGTATGTTGCCAGGTGCCCGCCTAGTTGCCTGCAGACTAGCCCGCCTCAACCACCAGGATCCCCATTCTAACGCTTACAGGTCGCACCTCACGGCCAACAAGGTGCCCAATAGTCGGGAAAGAAGTAGATTTAGAGGGATAGAAGAGTCAGACAGGACGACAGAAGTACGACAGGAAGATGGAAAGAAGACAAAGCAAGAATGAAAGAGCTTGTCCTTAGCAGCCTTTTACTGTGTCACGCGAGACAAGCATACGGTGGGTATCATTCTTTGCTCCCCTCCGAATGCTTTATAAACAGCTATGGTCTATTGGTATATTGATAGATTTAAACAGTGCAGATTTTTTTCCTGTCCTCTAGCGCAAATAGATGGTTCCTATAAACCACCACCTCTACCTAACTTTTTGCCAAGAGAGATAGCGTACGCAGACGACGTCGACTTCGTTGCTTTTCAGGATATAGACATAGAAGAAGTAGGTAAAGTTTTAGAGAAATACAATCTGCAAGTGAACGTTGACAAGACAGAATTTACAAATCTTTCAAGAGGGGAGACAAACTGGCAAACCACCAAAAAGGTCGGCACCCTAATAGGAGACCAAAAGGATATAGAAATACGCAAACAACTCTCCTCAGCAGCTCTAGTAAAAC
>BMAT01012903.1:330173-343971 GCA_019649035.1 Elysia marginata
CTGCGCAATGTGCGAGATGGTTTGTAAACGCTAATCATAGATGACAACTACAATGGTGCTATGTTTTGTAGAACTTTGTGACAAAGTACAGCTAATTTAAATTTAATCCTAGCGTCTACAGGAAGCCAATGTAGATGTACAAGAAGCGGTGTTACATGCTCCCTTTTGTTCTTTTTTAAGATCATCCTAGCAGCCTTATTCTGAAATCTCTGATGTCTCTGAATATATTTTGAGGGCAAACTAGCTAGTAAAGAATTACAATAATCAAGCCTTGAAAAGATAAAAGCTGATACAAGACACATCAAGGATGTTTCACCTGGAAAATATTTAATCTTAGAGAGTTCACAATACATTTGTTCACAGATATTTCCAATTTGAACCTTGTTAGACAGCATGGAGTCAAAATACACCCCTAGGTTTTTTGCCTTATCACTAAACTGTATGTTTTCATTCATTGCCAACAACAAAATTACCACCTGGCATGACACACGTTTTTACAGTATGTTTTGTATTAAACAACATCACCTCAGTTTTATCATTTTTTAACTTTAACTTATTTGATAACATCCACGCACCAATCTCCTTCACACACGATGGCATTGACATGACAAGAGAGGAAATTTCAGATGGAGCAGCTGAATTATAAATCTGCATATCATCTGCATAAATGTGATAGCTAAGTCCATGAGCCCTGATAATAGAACTAACAGGTTTGGTATACTTGGTATAAAGTACAGGCCCAAGCACTGATCCCTGAGGAACTCCATAAAGGAGCTTAAATTTAGATGAAATTTCTCCATTAATTGTAACATATTGAGTTCTGCTGGTTAGATATGTACAATTCCTGAAATACCGGTACCAAATGTATTTAATCATCAATATATGTAATTATTAACTTTGTTGTTTTTCATGATATTATCATTGTCTTTAAATTTGACTTTAAGTTAACTTCACAAACTGTTGTGAAAAGGTAATCCGAAGGAAACGCGAAGCAACTCTGTTTCCAAACAAAAATAGTATTCATGCATAATGGTCTATATAGAATTAGGTATAGCTTCTGAAGCCGAAGCTTTCACATGGAATACAATGCGCAAGCTTTTAAGTTTTATAAGCTGTTCATTCTTCTTTAATTTATCAGCCTATCTGTTATACGTGATGCTTTGAATTGACTACACATTTAATGTTGCTAATTTTTTTTCAATTGAGGTGTAATGGGGTTTTTTTTTTTTTTAACAATCTACCGAATAGAAAAAAAGTGATAACGCAAGAGTAGTGTCCCTTAATTTGCAATGAAGTTCCCAAAAGATTATTATGTCCCATGTGACGAATATATAAGTCTTAGAGTCTTATGAATTTTTTTTTTTGTAGAAACCGTTAAACAAAAAATTAATGACTATCTAAATTCAAACCAATTCACTTGTATAAAGAAGTATATGTATATCTTAAACTGACAGATGTGTTTAAAATGTTTAAAAAGTCTTCAAAACAGAGCATAAATTAGCTAGAGCTAGCAATAATGCAGTACAATTGACTTGCAAAAAGGGCCACCAATCTTTATAAGACCGCATTCCGTGTTATCCAAAACAGAACAAACAAAAAAAAAGCAATTTAATTTTAAGTTTTGGATAGACCTTGTAAAGAAAAGAGATGCCAAACAATTTTTTTTTATATTATTCCTAACAAAATAAGCGTCTGCTGGGCCGAAAAAAAAAAAACGTTGAAAGTTGACGCCCAAAATTTCTCAACTTAGGGCATGGGGTTCGAATAGTCCCTGGGAGAGTGGAGACCAACATTTTCTTACACTACATGTATTTCTGGATAAATACATTTTTTTTTTTAATTTTCATGTAACCCTAAATGAATCAAAGGGATTTTCTAGTGGATTTAGCAAAATTTTTCAAACAAACGAAACTTTTATAATAATTATGTGAGCCTGTTGCAATCATAACAGATCGATTAATTTTTTTAAAACAAAAACAAACATATAAAATGTCAAGTAAATGTTAAAAATTTTAAAATGTTAACCTAATACAGTGAAAAATCAAAGATCAGCAAATGCAACGGAAAAAGAATCACTTTTCATACAAACGAGTAAATTTTTGCTTTTAGTTTTATTTTGTTGTTGTATCATTACATAATACATTGTACTTAAATTCATTTTACCGATAACTATTAAGCTGAAAGGCGGTTATATCAATTACATGAATGATATACGTGAAATCAAATTGTGATGAAAAAAACGATGTTTTCAACTTATTCTATAAATTCTTTCCCATAATATTATCTTCCGCTTCTTCAATATAGTGTCTAGGGTGTAAGATTGCTGAACAAAAACAGTTAAAAGGAATCACTACTGCGCAGAAAAAGCACCTAAAAATCAACACACGAAACTCTTCTACATCCTTGACTGTGGTAATGATATGGCCAATCGTACAATAGACTCACTCAAATATCAATCAGGAAACTAAAAAGTAATAAAAGTATCGATAATTTCATTACTAGGTTTGTTATTGTATATTTGTTTTTGTGCTGTGTTGCTATTTCGGTATATTTTGTTTTTTTATCTGGTGTTTCTTGTCGTTTCGTTTGTTTCCTTGTCTTGGGTTTTGCAAAGCACGATTTTTTACAAGACTGATCGGTAGAAACCAATTTTTCTATTATTATGATGCATCCATTTGATAGTTAAGATTTCTTTAAGCTCTTTTTCAACACACAATTGCACAGCTTCGCAACATAAACCTTATGATTATACCACTCTTAAAACGCACAGTTAAGAACTTTCATAGTAAATTAATATGCTCAAATTCTAGAACAATGCGGATAACTTTTTTTTCACTGCAAACTAGGATTGCGTCTTTTTGCGGCCGTAATCTTATGTTACTGCTGGTATATGAAATAAATTTATAATCCGTTTTAATGAAAATGATGGCCTATATATTTTAGTTGAGAATTTGCTTGGCAAAATGTATACAGAATACACAAGTTTGTGCTCTGCAGGTAATATTACTCTACCGAAAATGAGGCCTTAGCCCATATTAAAAAGCATTATAACCGATACTTGTAAAAAAGCTCTCACTTTCGTGGCGCAGCATCTACCGAGCAGAGGGATCAGTGAGGGCGGCCATGCTGTCCTCCTCCATCTCGCCATCAGACATTCCTTCTTTGGGCTTGGAGTCCCCGGCACCAGGTTCAGAGAGAGCCTCGGAGCTCTGGAGGTCTTCCACACTCTGCCTGGGTGGCAGGTACATCTCCAGCTTCTCCCAGAAGCACGGCTCGCCGGCCCTAAGGTAGTCGTGCGTGTTCATGTAGGCTTGAAGATCTGGGGTGAGATCGCCTGTGTTGATATCGTCCGTGGCGATGATGATGAGCCGATTGGACACAAGTAGCATGCGCTGGAAGGCAGCGCGCACTTCCATGATGCACCACTCTTTCTTGAGGAAGTCCTTGCTGAGTACGAGGATGGAGCAGCGGCTGAGCCTGATTGCCCATGGGATATTCTCTACCACGGACTCGCCTGGAGGGAAGTCTCTGTAGTGCAGGCACAACCGGTACTTATTCTCTCCGTTCTCCAGATGTGGTACCAGTGTGTCCACTACCCATTTATAATTGTCCTGGCTGTAAGATACAAAAGCATCATAAGGGTGGAAAAGATCTCCGTAAGAAAAGTTGGATCCCAGACGGATGCCTAGTTTGGAATAGAGCAGCAAGTTGATCTCAGTTCGGTAGCAGAACACTATGACTAGCGTTGAGATGAGCGAGGATAGAACGAGGGAAACAGCCAAGAATGTGTCCATATAAGCTGCAGAGCTGCAGTTGAGATCAATTTCAGAGAGATCCTCAACCGGCTTCCTTAGGTAATTACACACGATCTTGCCGGGCATCCATAATGCCGACTTGTGCTTGGAGAGCCAGCGGGGCAGCCAGAGACTATCGCAAGAACACTCCCAGCGGTTGTTGTGCAGAGTCACGTTGGTAGCGCGGTTCAGTGTAATATTCTTGGTGCTGGATGGGAGTTTTTGCAAAAGGTTGTTATGGAGAGTTAACACTTTGATGTTTTTCAGTGCTGCGATGGCTGAGGGCGTGACAGTTGTAAGTAAACAGTTGTCTAAGCGCAGCTCAACGATATCTTGCAGGTAAGACCTGTAGCTCAACATCTGTAATGGATTGTGACTCAAGTGCAGCTTTACACTGGCAAAGGGCACCATTGGTAACGCATCGGGCATCTCCAGAAGTCGGCGTGATGTGCAGTTTACGAAAACTGTGTTGGTGTTTTCAAGCTGACACGAGCATTTGTTGGGACAGTTTTCCACAATAATGCAAGACCGTAGAAAATCCATGCCTGACACTTTCTTCCCAGCAGTCTCTTGTGGCGACGCGCAAGTCAGATCCTCAATGTCTTTGAAGACGGACCTGGACGACACATTACTTAAACCTAGCTTGTCCAGCCACCGTGTGCACTGATCAAACTCGATCATTTTACAGTCACACACTAGAGGGTTAGCCGACATCGAAACTTCTATCATCGGGTTGTAGAAGTTGCCCTTCGCGCAGTTTTTGAATGGCGTGTATGGCAAAGCGTTGTTTTTCAAGTTGACGCTTAGTGGTGCTCCGGTTAAACCTGTGGGTAGGTGCTCCTGACTCATCTCAGTTACTTGATTGTGTTCCAGGTCTAACACGCTTAGTTTTGTGTTCATTGTGAATGCATATGGGCGGACCACGTGTATAAGATTGTGCTCCAAATATATCTGCTCGATGTGTTCCAGATTAATAAAAGCATCATTAGCGACTTCTTTAATTTTATTGTGGCTCAAATCTATGACAATCAACCCGTTTATGGGACGTAGAGATGGCAGACTAGTGATGTCGTTGTGGCTCAAGTTGATAATTTTGATGCTAGAAGTGAACCCGGGTTCAAGTTGCTCAGCAAGGGCGGAAATATCAGAAATTTTATTGAATACGAGAGACAGGTAATTAATTTGTCCTCGCCCCTCCTCAAGAAAGCATGGAGGAAAAGAGGTAAGCTTGTTATTTGCCAAATTCATTGTTTCAAGTTTCTTAGTGAAATGCAGGGGGCAGTCAAATGACTCTAGTTGGTTTTGTTGTAAGTTGATAGTCGATGCTGAGACCATGTAAGTGTCTTTCCAGTTTGAAGGAATAGAAGTTGCTGTAGACCCTGAAATGGACAACGACACTGTGTTCATGGTATACTTTGTTTCAGTATTGTCAAAAATAGCATGATCAGGACTATCAACGGCCCATATCCAAGCATTCATGGGAATAGCTACCCCTTTCTTCGGGTTATCCGGGGTGAAGCTGCAGCCATCGGCAACGAACACAATAAGAGATGTTCGTGTCGGAGGCAAGTCCCATATCAGGTGCTCTCCTCGGTTGCATTTCACATGGAAAGCTGTAAACATGAAATGGTCGACACCGTTTATAAGAGATGTGACCCGATGGTGTTTACCATCTGTGAGCTTACACTCAACCCGCACGATTTGGTGAAGCCATGTTGTCAGCACTCCTAGAATAGAAGAATAAGTCGAGCCCTGGTCTGGAGGCAACGAGTTCTCGTTGACTTTGTATTTCTCTGGCCTAGAACCAGAGTTAATAGCTGAATCATATTCTTTCAAGGTTGCCTCCAAGTTCTCCTCATTGCAGGAGCAAAGCTCCGAGCAATTTAGGGATGAGCCATAGAAAAAGTAGGAGCAGTAACCATGAGAGAATATGAGCATAAGCTCAAACAGCAAGCATAAACTTACATTATAAGCTTGCATTTTAAATATATTTATGGAGGATGGTCTCTTCGGCTCATCATATTCGTGGTTGCTCCCAGTATTGTGCGAGACAAGGATTTACAAAAACAAAGGTCTCCATTTTTTCTACAGCGCACCTAGCAACAAAAACATGTCATAAGCATTTTATGTGCACAAAACAAAAGCCTTGTGGGAATTGGGATTAAATTTAGCGCAAAGGGGTTAGAGATTATAAATTTGACGTCACGTCGAATTAAGGCTTCTTTTTTCTGTCAACGATAGGCTCGAAGCAATCGGAATATTCTCAATTACATGATTACTTTATTTGATTGTTTCTTTTCTTTAACAGTTGCTTAAACGATATCTAAAGACTATGTTCTTTGGGAAATCATAATTATGATATTTTAGGCATTTAATCCATAAAAGTGGTACTTTTGATAAATATTTTTAATACTTTTTCAAAGCTATTCTTTTCCTTTTTGAGATATTTTTCATAAACATTGTCATAAATATTGCTTTTAAAATCACGGTTTTACTTGTTTTTTTATTTTCTCAAACACCAAATTCATATAATGAAATCTACTTCTTAAATTTCTCCTTAGTTTTTGCCATAGTAGGCTTAAAACGTAGTTAAGTTCAGATCATCATTCAGTGCAGTTTGTAGGGTGGTGGGTTTTTTTCCTTTTTCTTAAAAGGATTTTGGCTGGTAAGGGTTGAGTTGTATCATAACAAGCTTTTCAAAAGTAGATCTAGATCTACACCTTCAATAACGTTTTGGTGGTTTTTCTTTGAGCATTTCTCATTGACAGTCGAAAAGAGGTGACACTTACAGTTACAGTCATCATGTTCAGAGGAGATTACTCAGGCTTTATGAAGTTACAACACGATTAGGGAACTACAGTATAATTTAAAGGTAGTCTTTGTGTGCAGATTTTGGTAGTAAGTAAATGCAATATTGAGGAATTAGATGGAATTACGCGTAATAGTGGTAGCATTTATGGCGAAAGTGGTATGAAATGAAAAGAAGCCATTAAATTTACAACCAAAGGCCAATGATTGTCTAACAAGGAATGTCGTCAACCTTACTTCAATTGTTCTGAATAATATAAGTATTATAACTCTGTAACTCAAAGAAGCAAAGTATTACTGAAACTTGAAAAGCTTTTCCAGTATTTTATTTTAAAAAAAACTTTTACAATAAGGGTAAAGATGCATGTTAAGCTTCTTGTCTCTAGCCCGCCATGGTAAACGTAGAAATTCTTTAGCCACATCGAGTGAGCCTCTCAATACCCTTGCCAAGACCCACTGAAAGGTGAAATATTATGGTATTGTACAAAAGGACGCGATGTTTTTGGATTTTGTTTGTTTGTTGTTTGTTTGTTTTTTCAAGACAAAAAGTCAATGCTTAACATGCTTAACATGGTATAAGTAGAAATTCAAGTGATCTTGGCTAAGGTACCAGGCATCCTTGATTCCGGACTCGGGCCTTAGCTTTATTCTTTTCCTGGTATCTCTTGTATTTATGGTTACCACCAAGAGGTTAAATGACAAACGGAGCAGAGGTAGACACTAAGACAGGCAGAAAAGTTATTGGATAGATTCACTCGTCAGATGGGAGCACAAAAGCATGTAGAGATGCTAGAATGAACTGATTATAGAAATGGGGGACTATGATCGCCGGTGTCGTCCAGCATGACACGTCACACTTGATGATGATGATGACGATGATGATGATGATGTCTTGAGAATCGAAAAAAAAACGAACAGAGACTAACTACATGTAGATCAGTACCTGACTATGCTATTTACCTAAACAAAAAATACAACGAACTTCTCTTTTCCCGAGGAGAACGGGGCTCTTTATTTCATTACATCACTGTACGCTGAGGTAAAATACAGTTTCATCAATCGAAATTACATGTATATCATTAAGTAACTATTTACGTTTACCGGTGTATAATTTATGTAATAGAGATTTAGGTGCCCAGAATATTCTTTGCACCGAGTCAAATATCGGTTTTAAAGTATTTTACTGCCTAACCTGAAAGATGCCAATACAAAAAAAAAATGATTGAAACTGTGCCCAAAATGTACATTTGGCCTACCACTACCAGTACCTCAAATTTCATACATTCTGTCCGCATTCAACATACATGTAGTTTACTTTTAAGAGAGTAACCTTTTTCTCTTAGTGACACAATAACAAGCGGGTGTCTTGCTAGGTAAGTTCTTTCGAAAAACCAGGTTTCTCAGTTACAATTTTTTAAAGTTCGATGACCACTTTCTGCAGAGGGCTTTTTTTTCTCTCCTTCATTGTCGCTTCAAGTTCAAAGAGACAAGCAAACCTCTTACTTTGGCACACTGTGCAATGATTATCAACAAAGCCAGTTTCCTTCTTTTTAAGGATTTATATATTTTCTTGAAAATGTTTTTGGTCACCAACTTACAAACTTATCATTCAATGATCTTGATGCTTAAACTGAAAACAGATATCAGCGATAAAAAATTATTGTGAAAAGAAAATGCGCAAGTATACCTTAATCTCACTTCCTCAATTTCCTTTTTCTTTGTCACTACGGATTCTGATTTAAAATAGGTCTATGTGCTGGACTAGTTGCTTACAGCTTTCCATACAAAGTTTTCAAAGAAAAAGATTAAAACGATCATTGGTCACGAAAAGGTGTGTTGTGTGTCGCTACTCCAAAGATGGAGAATCTTAGTCATCCATAGTGGCGATTGCTGTTTTTTTTAAATTCAAATTCATCACTGTCAACTTGCCATATCTTAGGTGAATTTGTTTTTTAGTAGACAGGGTTTGTTTTAATAAAGAATAAAATTTACATGTACGACATTATTTATCCCCAGATGAGGACTGCACTTTACTTCCTTTGTAAGAACCGTTTTGAATTTTCTAATTCTTTTTCAAGAGTTGATAAACTAAGTTATATTATTTTATTGTTTAATTCCAAATATCTAATAAATCATTTTTAAGCCACATAATGATTTGCTGAACCTTAAAAAGTATACTATGGTACCTTACCCCACAGCAAGTTTTTGGTGACCACACAATTAAAGAGTATGGTAGATCTTTATGAAGGATTTCATGACAAAATGAACTGTAGATCCATTTTTTTCACTTAAGGGTTTCATATAAAGACAACATCAGTTTTTCAATTAGTTAAAGATGTCATTGTCCTTCATAATTATCCTTTTAAGATGTAATAGCTAAAACTAGATCTACAATAAAAAAAAAAAGAAAACCTGCAGTGATTGTTTCGCTTTTTTTTTTCTCAGCTTTTCAAAAATGGCTTATAGCGCGTTTTATCTCAAAAACCTTAATAATTATGTCTCAAAACCAATTCAGATAAGTTTGGTTTAATAGGACGTTATTTGAAAGTAGGTTTATTCCTCCTTGTCTCTTCTTTTTTTATTGAAACAAAAGAAGTCCTTACATCTTTCCAGCAGCTCATTACAGAGAGAAGAGAACATGGCAAGGTTAACGTTAAAAGTCATGTTGCTGATGTAAATTAGCTAACAATACGGGTACTAATGCAAGAAATACTAGACTTAATATTTTATCAGCCTTTTGAAAATAAAAAAAACAAACATTTTCTTTAGACAGCTGTGAGAGTAAACTATAAAATTATTGCTAAGATTTTCATGAAACTTTTTAATAAAATTGAAGGAGTTTGAGGTAATACAAAAGTGAAATTAGAAAACTATTTTCAGAATCGGCTAGACTAGATTATTTTGATGAGCCAGAAAGAGCAGATCAAGGTCTAATTATGGTTCTATATCTAAATTAAGTTGATATATCTAGACTTTACGTCTAATTCAAGCTTGGGCCTAAAAACTTTATCCGATTTTCTATAGTGAACCATGTTTTTGTCTAAGTCTGACAGTAACCACAATAAGATTTTAGATAACTATTTATTTTACCCAGCTTCGCTTGACTTGTGATCTTATCATGCGTAGTTGAAACGGTGAAAAATGCTCACACGAAATAATAAATGCATTAAGGGCTCAACTTTTAGAGATGAGCCAAACCATCCATCATAAGCAAATGTCTCACCCTTTGTGTAAAATACTGGCACACCATCAGCAGAATCCCAGCATACACTGTTTTTCAGTTTTTTATACTAACTACCAACAAAAAGGAGCATATGGCATGTCAAAGCATCACTGGTATTACAGTTTGTATAGTTCTTATCTTTTTAGGCCCTTGCAATGCCACATGGGTAATGCTTATGTATAAATGTTGAGTTGAAACAAACTGCACTTTTGCTCCGTGAATGTTCCAATCAAAACTGGATCTACTTTTGTTGTAACTCAAAGGTGTAGCACACTTCTTTACAAAGCATTGTTAAACAAATCTGAAGATGCCAATAAAGAGCTTATGAATAAAAACCATGTCCTAAGTTAAGACAAATTGATTCAAAGACCTGTACCAAATGTCTCTTGACCAGAACAAATGAGCCAAAGTCGGAAATTTTTTTTCTTTTTTTTTTTGAGAAAATGCTGCTTGAAGGTATATTTTTTCTTCCTTTTCTGTATATTTTAAATCAACAAAAAATATCATTGCACATAGTATTCATAAATTTATGAATTTTTTTTTAGTATAGAAGCTTAGAAAAATGTTTCTTTTGAGACATAGCTCTTTTAAAGGTAAAAATTGCAAAATCCAACTCATTCACCCTGGACATGAGACAAAAATATGGAAAGGTATGTTGAATATGAAACAAGTATTAAAGTATTTTGAAAAAAATGACTTAACATTTTGGGCTGCTCTATATGTAGTCACTTTGTGTGTGTCAGAGAACGGATAAGGGAGAAGAGATGGAGCAGAGATAGAGTAGAGTATGTGCCTATGTGTGTAATTGATCAGGCTGAAGTGTCATCCTAGCCCTGATATAGATGGCACTCAAATGAAAAAGAAAAATTACATCACTTTTTTCGCTATTACTATATCATTACAAATGATTATTCAGTGGAAATCATTTAACTCCAACTCTTAATTTTTTTTTAAACAGATAACTGGAATCTATTTTAGTATCCTAATATTTTTTCTTTGTCAACTACTACATTTTTTCTTTGTCAACTACTACACTCTGATACTTCAAACTGAATTAGATCTTCCCAAGCAGTTTGACTGAAACAGACCACACACAAATTTAAAACGATGGCCTCTCTATCTGATCAAAGTGTAACATTCAAACAAACATTTGACAGCTAAACAAGCAATTCAAATACAAAATGTTCTTTCAAGACTAAACAGTTGTCTTTATTAACAGTTCACTCCTTGCCAACATTATCAAATTAAACAATTGGTCAGTTGAACACCTCACTTTTTCAACACTAAAAGAATGTACAAAATAGCAGTATTAAGAAGAAAATAAAAAATCTTTAACAAATATGAAAGAAAAAGTCTCATGAGAGAAAAGCAATAAGTTTTAAACAGCTTATTTCAATTGCTATTTTAAACATTCACTTGTTGAATATGCAAGCAATGAAAATATGATACATGTTATGCCACTTGACCTTAAGTATGTAAATTAAATTTTCAAGGTTATCAACTACTCTGAATAATCACTTTATTTTTATTTCTTTCTTTCGTTCCTTTCAAATATATCATTCATTCCAGTGTTATTCGGTGCAATCTGCATATGTTATGATGCTTGCTACATTATATCCAAGCCAAAAGATCAAATATAGAAGTAAAACTTTGCATTACAATCCATCATTCCCAAATCCTCTCAGCTCTGTCACATTCAAGATGATAACTTTTACACCTATCTACATTTGAATTTGCTTGATAAGTCATTGAAGCATTTTAAATGACATTTAGAAATCTTTAAGAGATAAAGTAATTACTAACTTCACATTTAAATGTGTTGTTATGGGGGGAGGTGTAATTTCTGAATGCAAGAGTCAAAAACCAACATCGTTCTCTTAAAAGTGAGGGAGAGGAAGACTTCTTTTTAATTTAAAATGAGCTAAAACTGAAATTTAAAAAAATGTCAGACCTATGGGTTTGTCATTAGTTTGTTCAAGTACATCTTGGACATCCATCAGAAAATAGCTTGTAAAAGCCAAAAGTTGTTCATGCTCAATCAATTATCAGCAGAATGCATGTCTAACAATGTTCAAGTAATAAATCAGCTATTTGGTTATAAGCAAGTAGCCACTCTTAATGTGTCAAAACATACAAAAACTAATTTGTATACTAGCATCCAGCAAGACATTCACCTTTCACAACAAACAGCACTTAAATAGTTACTCCTGAACATGAATTAAGACACAATATGGAATTGGCAAAAAACCAATCATTGCTGACATTACAATTCTGACTTCTTGTCCTTCTTCTTCTTCTTACCATCTTTGCTGTAACCTTTAAGGCCATCAGTTGATTCCTTGGCTAAGTATTTGATGAAATCATTAACCTCACGTCCACCCTGCCAAGATTTGATGAAAGACATGTTTTTAAAAAAACGTTTCCACAGCAAAAAAATTGAGAAAACTTAATTGTGATTGTCAGGTTGAAATAAAACAAATGAAAATAATATGATTTCTGCCATAAAAAAAAAACAAAATTAGTTTTTAGTTCAGAAAATCCCTAAATATCATTAGGCATCATGGTTTCTTTTTTTAATTTCTTTGTGAAATGACTGGTTGGCTCCTGTCTTGTACCAGTTTGAACAAATTAGGTAACAATATTTTCAGTTTAGAAGTGATTTTTCATCGTGATTTCAAGTTAAAAAGTATGTAAAATTGTATCTCTAAAAAAAATTTTTCAACTTGTCCTTTGTTTAAAAAGGTAAAAAAAAAAATGATTTTAGCATGTTTATGCGAAAGAAAAGCATCTTATGTCATGGTGTGCAAGTTACTTCATACCAACAGGGGCTTTTGTGGGTGAAAATTTCTCATTCCGTTCCTTCAAATTACTTCTGTGCTAAGCAAAAATGTTACGACCATACACAACACATATCACTATCATACATTTAGAATTTGTATTGAATCCTGGTGAAATTTGTGGATAAATCTTATCAAGACTTGAGATTTTTTTGGTTCCCTTTATGCAGCTACAATTGGTTTAAGCCATGAAAGAAATAGTGAGGAGGTCCCATTTTAATCTTGTGAACTTCATAAAGTTGCTTTTGGCTTTTATAACACCTACAAAATAAAGTTCACCACACATTCCAAAGGACATGGCTAATGTAGAGGCCTGATAATTTCTTGTCAAGATTTGATCAGTGTGCAGCAAAATGCCAGCATACTCGAACCATCATGAAAACCAATTCTTATTGAATATGAATATAGACAGGGAAATAAAGGACTGTTGTATAACAAATTTTTTAAATTTGAGATTAATCATTTGTATGGTAAGTACAGCAAAGCAGCACTGAAAGTTTCACAACTTCCTTACATCTTTTGATGTGCATCTGGGAAAACAATACACATGAGATTAATCCAACAACAAGTTACTCACCTCATATTTCTTTGGTGAGTCCTTGCTTCCCTTAGGAGCATAATAAATGGTTGGGAACCTAAAACAAACAAAAGAAACGTTAACACCCTATACAATACATCTATGTTTTATTTCAAACTTTAATGGCGGCCATATTTATCTCGAAGCTCTGCAATATTTTTTAAAAATAGAGAAAAGCTGTCTGAATAAAATGTGGTAATAGAGCAGTCAATCAGGGATGCCCTCAAGACAGAAATAAAAACCTGAACTTTTTTCAGCTGCCTTCAGGTCTTCATGCAAAATCGAATCACTGAATGCAAGACATGTATAATTTAGTATGTTTGAACCAAACAGAAGGAGCCAGAATAACCTGATTTCAGGTTAAAACCTATTTCACTGAAGACAAAACTAAGAATATTCAATTCCAATGTGAAGTCAGTACTTCTCTATGGATGTGAAGCATGGAATGCATCAACAATGTGTATAAAAAGGATCCAGGTGTTTATCAACAGGTGTTTGGGAAGAATTCTAGGGATTAAGTGGACAGATAAGATCAGCAATGAGTCACTATGGGAAAGAA
>BMAT01012903.1:370356-385197 GCA_019649035.1 Elysia marginata
TCTCTCTCTCTCTCTTTTCTCTCTCATGTTTTGCTCTCTCTATGTTCTCGCTCTCCCTGACTCTTCCCTCGCTGCTCCTGACTCCAATGATAAGCAAAACACCGAACCCTGGTGGCACATTTATAGCTTAGTAACAGTTAGCTATCGCACCTCGTTAATCAATGGATCCCGCTAGGTCTACATTTCAGAAAGACCTGGTTTTCAAAACAGAAAAGCATTGTGGTGAAAAGTCTTTTAAAACACCAGTAGCGAGATGAAGCAATACAGCTCTCAATCTTGGAACATAATGGGCTAGGCAATTAATCTAAGACTACCTGGTAACATTCTGTTCGACATGCCGATCTTAACAACGCAACATTCAAAAAAGTAAATTATATTCATTGCCCATAATGATATTGCCATTTTTTCCATGGGAACTCGACAGTGTCTCATGAATTATTATCAGAACTATGCTATCAAACTTATCATCCTCTCTTGCTTGTAAAACATTTAAACATAATTCAACTAGATCTATGCCTCTTGTCTTTTTAAAAAATCTTATTATATTATCTATGGTCGAAACTGAATTCCATAGCTTTTTGTTTGACTAATTTTCAAATGTGATCGTAAACCAATACGATTATTTTGAATGTCTTGAGTATACAAAAACAAAGGCGATTCAACTGTCTTAATGCGCTACAAGAATAACAAAAATCAAGACAATTTAATGATGGTTTGGGGGTGAAAAGTGGATAATTATATCTTCATCAAGAAGAACCTTTTTGCCGTGCGTATAAAATGCGTAACTAATAGCACTACACCACAGGCACAGACCTCCACATGGTGGCCAATGTTGTAAATCTCTGTATACTATATACATAGTGTGACTGATTGTGTGTATCAAGCAACTGTTTTTTGCACTCGGCTTTACTAAACCGGCATACAACTAGTCTCTTTCTACCTGGCATGGTTCTTTTGTCGTCAATAAACAACATGGCTGAAAAATCGAAGCTCAGAATAGATTAGCGACTAAACTTTGTTTGCTTTTGAAAGGAATATGGTCCTTGGTATAAAATCTTTGTGCCCTTTAATTTTATCTAGATTTGAATAAGTCATTCATATTTTTGGTAGGCATATAGATATATAGATCTACTAACTTTGTCTTCGTTATGTACATCTAGCTGTGTACATTTCCACTGAATTGGTGTAGGCCTAGATCTAGATAATTTGTCTTACACAAGTGTTGAACTAAAAATTAAGTTAGGCTATGCTATGGGCCAGGGATGCAATATTGAGCTAGAAAACCAGGTATATATGTAGATTCTAGATCTATAGAATTAAATTTTAGATAGATCTAGAGATATCTAGATCTCTTGATCTAATCAGACTAATCATCTAATAATGGCCTTGTCTAGGCCTATAGATATCTAGATCTAGTTGAAGTGAGCGAAACAACTTCCTTCCATGGATCAGTAGGCAGAGATTGTCATGTTGATCGGACATGTAGATCTATCTATCTAAGTAAGCCTATGCAGAAGAGAGGATAGATCTATCCAATTTTACATTACCTTTTACAACTTTTGTTGCTGACATGTTAGATGATTGCAGCTGAACTACAGACAGAAATTTAATTCAATAGTCATTCTGAACTGCTTGGTCAACCACATGCATTGCTCTAGGTGCTCAAAATTCTAAATTCTGATTCATCGACTTTGACAATTTGATTTTCCAATATTACTATGTTTTTGTCTCTTATATCTTGTTTTCAGTGAATTGAAAAAATTAATTACAAAGTTAATAAGCTTATGATACAGGCTATGTATTAAATTGAAGGAGTAAAGAACCTAGGGCGTTTTATACTGGTACAGTCTAGTGCTATTAATGTGAACCTTATATTAATTTTCCACGAAATGTGTTGTTAACAGTTTTTAGAACATGATATCATGATATGCACTTTTGTCTTTTATAATAAATTATGATAAGTTAAGTCCGTTTTTCTCCATTAAATGATTGATTTAAAAGTGGGCAACTTGGATTCCCTGTCTTTTGAGTGTACAATAACTTAGATTAGTTAGAACCTAATTATCAAAATAATTCCTTCAATATCTTAAACTTATAGAGCTTTTAAAGGCCTTCCCAAAGGTTTATAACTTCATATCACAAAAATACTGTTTTACAGATTCATTTTGTGGGACCCCTACACCTATACTACTCATAGTAAAATAATAGATTCTTTTTTAAGTTTCTATGCTGTTAAGTAATTTTTTCTTTTACTGAACATTGCAGAATTGCCTTATAATTTCCTCTCAGCATCAAATATTTTTCTCCTGTGCCCTCATTACTTTTGAGAATGAGATTAATGTGATATAGTATGTTCAAAAGGAACAGAGTGTGAAACAGCTTTGCCTCAACAGTACATTCAAATTGTATAACTTCTTAGCAAGATTAAATGAAAATGACTTCTTGCAAACTTGACCAATCAACTCTTGAAGAATTGAGATTGCTTTTGTGGGGATCTTCTTTGAAGGAGGATGTGTTTTCCCGTTGGTCACAAGGTAAAGAATTCAACTTTTTCAGGTACGAGAGAGCAAAAAATGGGAGAGAAGAGAGCAAAAAGGAAGAGAAGATAGCAGAAGAGAAAGAGAGAGAGAGAGAGAGTTCAAAAAGAGAAAGATTTAACAGACATGAAGTTACTTAATCGCCATTCCTATATATGCGCATATTTCTGACGAACGTGTATTTTATAATAAATTTCTGTTGTTAAGTTTTGAATACACTATAGTAACAGGTCCTATGCAGTATGATTGTTTTGACAAGTTTTGTGTCTATTGTGTGCTTTGAGATTTCGGGGAAAAAAGTTTTTTTAGTATTATTTTTGTAAGTTTTGATTTATCTAAGCTGCAAGATCCCACAAATATACAAAAATATATTTTTTTAAGATTAGGACTTAGAAAAATAGGTCTGCTAATTTTGCCCTTGGTATTGGTTTAAAATTGGTTAAAAATCAATGACGTTAAACTGATTTTTTTAAATATGAAATGAGTAAGGTTTTAAAAATTAAGGAAAACTGTAGATTTAAGTACCGGTAAATGTTTCTATAATAATAATCCCCTGATAATCCTATCCTCTTTTTATTCAAATTTAAATTATTTACTTTTCGTTTTTGTTATATATGAAACGTATTTTAAAACTGTTTTGGTTCGTTTTTATAGGTTTTATATTCAGTGAGGAAGCACCCAGTGCTTTAGTTCAGTTTGAAGGAGGACCATGTGCTGTGATTGCTCCTGTGCAGGCTTTTGTTGTGAAGTGTGCTCTCTTCAAAGACAAGCCAGCAGATTTTAAAAAGCTGACATGCATTTCTAGTATGTTTTGAGTATTTTACATCATAGATTTTTTGCATTTGGTATGCAAACGATTTTTATGTTGATTTTCAACATTTACATATTACATGAAATGTCATACTTTAGTCTGATAGTGCTAGAAATTCAACTTTTTTTTCAAGATACCTGGAAATAAATCAAGTAATGGCAGGTATGCAACAGCAGCAAAAAAATTATGATGGAGCAGATTTTCCATTTTAAATTTTTAAAAATAAAAATACATGTGTATTTATGCTAGAAATAAATTTTTTGAAGTAAGTAAGTGCTACCTGTTAAGTTTGCTATATTGAGGAATGTATGATATTGTAATAGTATTTTTGGTCAACTACACTTATAAAATGCTCCAGATGCAGGTGCAAACATGCTACTTCTAGAAGCTCTCAAAGAAATTCTACTGCAAATCAGCCAGTCTGATTTTGTACTGGTAGATTTGAATGGCCAGGTGGGCCTACAAGAGTCTGGAGCATGTGCCCCATGCCAGGAGTCTCACAATCTAGGGGAGACCAGTCACCAACAGGGAGATGCAACCAATGTCAACAGTCTGCAGGATGCATCTTTCACACAGGAGACATTCCATTCTAGTCTTAGGTATGACGTTGCAATGCATATAATAATGCTGCTTTAATATTGCAATATACTTTTGACTTTGTGCTCAGATGATAGGTCCAGGCCAAGGGAGAGAGAGGTCTTGCATACTTGTTGTTTTTATCGCTTACTGGATATGTGAAGGGCAAAATGCATGTTGTACACAGACCTAATGGCAGTGTTAAATAAGCCCTTATGTTAGAAGGTCCAGCTTTTAAGGAATTTTTTTAAAAAGAGAAGCTACGTCTTACAAAAAAAAAAACCAACAAAAAGTTTGTCAACTATGGGCAAACACTGAGCTATTTTTCTTTTGATTTAGCCATAACAAGGCAGCCAAGGCTTTTATTTTGTCACAAGTTTAATAAAAGAAGAATAGTGAAACAGAAACCAATCTCAATTTCTTTTTGGTTCTGCCGTTTTCTGTAAAGTAGGGGTCCACTATATGGTAGCAAGTTTTAATTTAACAAAGTTATTTTTTAAGTAATTAATTTTTCCTTCTATGTGCATCCAGAAAAAAGGCTATTAAACTACAGAAAGACATAAAAGTCATTTATTTTAGTGCCTCTGTAAAACTTTCTATATTCCTAAGTGATTTGAATTGAAAGATTTCCACTATGTAGGCCTCTTATCCTTCAAAAGGATTAACTTAAAAACTAACAACAACTATGAAACTTTTAATTCTATAAATAATTTAATGAAATTATTGCAACAGCTTGCTAATCAATCTGGACAAAATTTTCACTTTCATGTTTTCCCATTTGCTAAGAAAATTAAACACACACACACATCTTTTTTTTTTTGTCCTTCAAAGAACTCTAATTTTCCTGTTATTTTTACCTGAACCTTTTTTTTATAATCTCTTAGGATCATCAAATGCAGCAATTGTGATGAATTACACAAAGCATTGGAGAGATCTTTACCACAGCTTCAGTCCCATTATGGGGTTTTGCTCTACTTGTATTCTATTCTTCTGACCAAGGTAAAAGCACTGCCACACAGTTGGGGACTTGAACGTACCCAAAGAATTAGAACATTTGCATTTTATTAAAATTGAATAGAAAGGTTTTGGAAATTGAGTTAATAAAGAAGTTCATATGTTACAAACAATTTTTTTCAAAACACTGTTGGTTTTTTCATATCAGTTTGTGCTTGCTTCCTTTAGACAAAACTGTAATGCTGTTCAAGATAATGTTGAAGAGTTTCTTGGCTTGTGACAGTTTAGGTAGAAACCATGAAGGATTTTACAAAGAGCTTTCTCTATTTATCAACCTAAGAAAGCCAAGTTTGCCGGCTCTTAAATGGCATTGAAGATAGGGACAGCATATTTTTTTCTGCAACTTTTAATACACCCTAATCTGTATCCAAACTGAGTCAAGTACACCCCAATTGGTTTTAGAAAAAAAATGTTAGGTGAAGGAAAAAAAAAAGCTCACTGAAGGCATATAGTTTTAAGGTGCTGCTGGTACACTTAAAACTGTGTCGATACATTTTGAGAGTAAACTATTTTTAAAAAATTCCAGAATTTAGAATTTTTCTCTATTAGTGTAAGAATGCAAAGGTGACTGAATGTTGTTCTCTCTTTCTTCGCAATACATTTTGCACAGTTCATTTTGTTATAATAAGCTTTTAAGACTTTCTTTTTTTTTTCAGGGCATCAATCAGATTAAAAATGAAGTTGAAGATCCATCCGAGCCTTTGATTGATGGCATATATGGACATGGCAGGTAACTAGATATTCTTGTATATATTCAGAAAGACAAAACATTTAGCATTTTCACAATGAGTTTACATACACCATAGGAATAAAAAGCTACTGGCTTTTTCCGAACTAATAATAGATTCCAAAATCTCGTTTTGAAAAGGTGCATGCAAGTATTCCCGATTATGCCTCTTTTCAATTTTTTTTGAAGTGTGACTTCCAGTATACATGCTTGGCAACAGTTGTTAATGCTAGGCGATAGAAACACTGTTTCAAGTTGTTGGCACATATAGCAGATTTTAGACCTAAGAACGCCAATACTTCAAAATCACTGTATAAAGAAGAAAAGCTTTTATGTAACTCCCAATAGTATCTTTTCACCGTTATTTTCAGTTACAAGTCAGATTTATATCTACTTAACTCCTAAGCAAATGGCATAGATGGGAGCTTGTACCTGTGTAGCATGAATCAATCTTAAAATAGCTCTAGGAATCACATAATTTAGCGATTACTAGTATTGTGGCAGGAGAGTTTCATATCTTCAAAATTTCCTGAAGGCAGTGAAAAAACTATTTTGATATCTTGATATGGACCTGAATGGTTGCATTTTGAATGTCGGAGTTCTGTAATGCCCATTCTGAAAATGAAGAAAACCCATCAAAAAATTTCATATTACAAAGGGTTTACAGATGAAATCTTGTAATCCAAACCTCTAAGAAATAGATAAAAGAAACCCAACAAAGTTTGAATGAAGAGGATTTAAATTATAATCATCTCCCTTTCTCATATTTAATAGACTATTGATTTTAATTGCAGGGAAAAAAATACAGAAAAAGGTGAGGACAAAATTATCTATCAATCTTGCTCAAAGGCTAAAAACAGCTAAATGTTTACTTCATATCCATTTTTTAACAGTCAGAGCTTGATCAATCTCTTGATGACATCACATGCTACAACAAATGTATGGGACAATGATAAAGATATTTCTGGCCTCAGTGAGTACTAAGTTTTAATCAAAATGGAGTCTCGTCTAAGAAGAGGTTTAATATTTTCTTTTTTCTTTTTTTTTTATGAACCAAGTTTTTTAATTCCCATCTTTCCTTTAGCATGTCTGTATAAAGTTGCTTATAGGCTAATCCGCGGATTAACTATCAAACAAGAAATAATGCTGCCTAAGATTCCTGTTGAGTAAGATAAAACAAATTTAAACTACCAGAAACTGAGATTTGAAGAAGAGTTTCAACTTTCTTTTTGTGCTGTTTTCAGTGTTTTGCTAAGAGCATAGGACATTTTAAATTTATGAATGAAAATTCATGTAATAATTGACTTCAGTGGATGGTAAAGAGACCTCCCGCTTTGTATTTCATTCTTAGTTAAAAGTAAAGAATATAATATGTTTTATTATTCTTTAGCAATACATAGTTTGTGCGTATCCCTCAAACAGTGATTTTTCTTGACCTTTGAAATGTTTGCAAAGTATGGTCCTCTGTCGTGAAGCTTTTTCATTATATTGGTGGTTTTGGGCTGGAGTTTTTGCTTTTGTATGTAAGTTCTGAATTTTTATGTTTATTTGTAGAACTAAGGGGTATACAACAGCAAGCTTCAGTTGGCTTTCTTACATTGTTGGAGCACATGAGGTATTGTGAGGTAAGAAAAAAAAGCCAGGAAAAATTTATATGCAGATGAAGTATTGTGAGGTGAGAATAGAAAAAGACAGGTTAAATGTATAACTGTAAGCACATGATTTAGTGTAAGGTAAGAATTAAAAAAGACAGAAAGAAAAGGTATTAATTATTAGTGTTTGTCACAAATAGTAATTTTTTTTAGATCATGTGTTACATTGTCTTACAGTTTTTATTGATGAAATAAAAATTTCTCTTGGGTGTTTTAAGTTTATTGTGTTAGCTTTGTGAGTCAGCAAGATAAAACCTGCAAAATATGTTGGATGTCAAAAAAGCCTATTCTGGAAATTAAAAGAATTCCATTTCAAGATTTTATATGACAAAAGAACAGTGTAAATCTTGTATCTCAAATCTGTCACGAGTAGACAAAAAAAAACTTTGCTTGAGTTAGGTTTTTTCAAAACTATGAAGTGAAGTACATGAAAAGTTTTTATATTTTCAGGTTGGCTGGTATTTAAAAAATCCTGTTTACCCAATCTGGTTGTTGGGCAGTGAGACACACCTGACAGTGCTTTTCTCACATGTAAGGTTTCTTTTTTTTTAAAGTTTTCATTTTTGTTTTGCGATTTGGCCTTCAGAGACGTGTGATTTTATAGTTATAAATGCCAGTTTATGTCCCAACTTTTTTTTCTTCAGAAAATGCTTTTTGAATAGACAGAACAGAAGATGGTAGGAAGCCAAGCTCATTGAAATGATAAAAGATCAAGTTAAAACACCTTTACTTTTAGGGTATCTTAAGTTCTGATGGAGGGGATGAGAGTGTTCTTTGTGCGGCAGTGGGGCTCAGTGGTTTGTGTGTCAGATTTGTGCTGTGGCCGTTGTGGGTTAAAGCCCAACCCGGAAAGGAATTTCTTCACTCTTTCCTCAGTCCATCCACTTGTAAAATGAGTACCTGGTTAAAGTTAGCGATTGGAATTTATGAAATATTAGTACTTGAGTGTCTAATAGGTAGCCCTTTTGTAATGCTCTGAAATAGAGGCTAAATTTGCTCAGGCCTGCTAGGGGAAATATGTAAAGTCTTCAAACTACCCCAGGCGGTGTAAGACTATAACTATTTTTTTCCCCAACTGTCTTTTTCTAATGGTGAGATGTTCTTTTGATCCATTAGTAATATAAGTTTTTTAATGTGCTTTCTAGGTGGAAGAGCTGGTGATAAGGGACAGTCCAGCCACAACAGCCAAGCATGTGTTTTCCCAGTTTGA
Organism: Elysia marginata; assembly: GCA_019649035.1. Classification (NCBI taxonomy): domain Eukaryota; kingdom Metazoa; phylum Mollusca; class Gastropoda; family Plakobranchidae; genus Elysia; species Elysia marginata. Next base: position 378,884 of record BMAT01012903.1, read on the forward strand.
TCCTGAAGGTAAACAAATGGATGAGTGAAAAGTTTCTCATTTGGTAATACTTTGTAATATGATTCTTGCAAACTTTGTCATTTATGTCCTTCGATCTTATGGGTTCTGATAGAAGAGTGACGTTGTCACATGGAGCCTGCAGTGGCAAAGTAAAATCTCACAAAGGAGGTTGTAGAGTTAATGGAAACTTTTTCTCTTTTACAAATGCTGTCGTCAGTTTTAGTCTTGGTCAGGAAGTCTGAATGGCTACTGTAAAAGGTATCTTGTTTTATCAAAACGTATAGGTTAAGAGGCCTAACTTTATGACAAAGGTTAAGGTTCATGCTAAACTTTTATTGGGCTGTTTGCATGGGAATGAGGGTAAAGAGGAGGTTAATTTTTTTCCTGCTGTAGATTGTGAGTTGGGTAATCTATTGACAAAAATCAATAGAAATAAATCCAGCCTGGTTTGAGGTACTCATAGACTAAGTTCTTTTTTCTTCTGTAAACTATACTGGCAATACAGAGATAGTGTTAACTTGTATGTCACAGCCAACAAGATATATTCCATCATCTTTTCGCCTTAAGTATGAAATACTGAAGATTGATATTTGCACCTTCTGGATGAAAAACTGAGGATTGAAATAAGTTAAAAAAAAATACTTGGCCTGATATATTGTTTAGCTGCATAAAGGAAAATTGTGTAAGAGAAAATTAAGATTGAGAACTCAATAATGAGAGTTTTTAAAGGAAGCATCAGTCCTGCCCTTTCTGTATGGATATTGATGTACAAATTGAAAGACTCATTACATAAAATAATTTATTCATTATAAGAAATTTTTTTCAATTTAATTTATACGATTGGTGGTTTTTTTTGTACTCTCATCAGGGAATGGCTTTATTTCCTCGTCATTACTGCAGGATGTCATGAGGTCTCTTGATTTAGTAGCAGACACTGAATAGTAAGAACCATCTAGTGCTTTTTTTTCTTACTTATCTAGGTCATCTTATCTTTTATAGTTTTATCTTGTGCTATGATGATGATGATGAAAGAAAAACAAGAGATTTTTTAAGGGAAGCATGAGTTGTTTATTGTCTTGTGGGTATGTGTGTTTTTAGACTTTTTTAAAATTTGATATTATTTTTCTTAATTCCAAAGGTATGTGTAACACACACATTAGTTTTCCTGTATACAGAAAAATTCCTTATTATCTTTTAGAAAATTTAGTGCTTTTGCTTCAATATCTTATCCTTTTCCTTACTGAATTTATCTTTGTGGGCATTTTTATAAAAACAAATGTTCTTTCTAGCCAATTTACCTAGCATCGGATCATAATGTACACAATAGGTTCTAATACTCTTAAGATAACACAGGTTAATATTACCTTGTTTTGTGAAGGCCTACTGAGGAAAATTAGTAAATTCATGGGTCTGCAGAAGAAGATTATGACTATCTTTCCCCTCCCTCTCCCACATTATTGTATACTCTTAACTCCAGTGTTGAGATAATGAAGACTAAACTGGACTCTGAAGAGCTGGGGATCATCACCAGCAGCAGTTTTATGGAAACTTTCTTCTCTGAGCAGCCGGCAGAACACCCCCAGTCTTTCATGTTGTACCACTGCAATGCGCTTCCTCAGTCCAACCCCGGGGGGAAGGTGGGGTTTTAGTTCACACATGTTTAAGTATATGAAATTAGACTTTTTATCCGTTTTCATTTCATAACCCCTTATTTTTTATTTTTTTACTATGACTTAAAATAGTAGCTGCTACAGAAAAAAGGAATATTTGAATTTTTTTCCTTATCATTTGATCCTATTAGAAAGTCGTGCTAAAGACAGTGTGTCTAGGATGTTCTGAAATATGGAACTTTTAAAACAATCTTTATTTACTTTTTTTTTCCTTTGGATGTTGCAATTTCTTAAAACCAATAAAGCATTACAATGTTTATATAAGTTATACACAAGCCTGTTACTTTGAAATAAATGAAGAAGTTCAGGTATTGTGGGAATCTTTAGAATTTATCTTTATGTTACTGTTAGAAAAAGAAACATCAGAAAAATGACAATAACTGGATTAGGTAAAGAAATCACGTCCGGTTAGAGCTGCATGCAATGTATTTGATATGACATGTCATAAAAATCATTAATTGTCAGTTCTTTTGAAAGGGTCATAATTTTGCAAGCCATAAATATGACAAAGCTAATGGTGCTGAGAAAGGTGATCAGTAGGCTTCAATATATTTTGATATTCTCAGAGAGAATATAATTTGTACACATTAATAGAATCATGATTAACAAGATCTCAAAGCTTTTGAAGACCACAACAGAGTAATTTAGAGACAGGACAAGTTTGTATTTTTTTAAAGATCTTTGCTTTACCTGTTACCCTTATTTGTATGTACAAAAGAATTCGGATCCTAACTGCCATGGACTAAAGAAGCCCTAGCATTCAATGCACTTTAAGTAAGAGCCCAGTTTTTCTCTTCTTTAATCTTTATAAAAAAAGTTATGGAGCAAACAAACATTGTATTCAACAAAGTAAACTGAAACTAATAGTGTTTTTTAGTTCATTTCTCTCCTATGTTAGTCTCTCTATCAGTGTAATAGCTATCAGTAAGAGACAAGAGTTAAAGAAATTACACTATTTCAGTGGCTAAAATTAAAAAAAAAAACTTGCAGCACATGTTTTATTTGTAAATAGATTACAAGGTTGATTGATTAGATGGTGAAGAATTTTTTTATTTTGCTCGTTTTGGGGTACTTCAAAGAGAGCTTTGACTTCAACAAACTTTCTAAATTTTCTTGCAATCAATGAAAATGAGTTGAGTGTTGCAATGTTCACATTGTGAGGCAATGCTATTTTGAACGCTGCGTGTTTCTGAGCTTTGAAATGTCAAAACTGCATGAAATCATCAATATTATCTGGAGAGATTAAAGATTTTTTCTTATTAAAATTTAAAAAATTTACAGCAGAAAACGAGTAATAGATCTAATTTTAAATGGCGTTTTGCCAATTAAAATTTTTCTACATGTAACTCATTTGGACTGGTTGAGAGACCATATCCCTGAGGAGTTTGTCGGGTCCAAGGTTCACTCTTACCTTGTAAGTTACACGAATTATTGGATTGGTAGTTTTCAAATGATGATTCTCTTTCTCACTATATGTCATTAACAGGTTGGCTACTTGGAAGGTAAAGCTGTTCTTGCTGAGGAAGTTGACACTCAGTTCATCACAGACACAACACCCATCAAACTGTGCCTGCAAACTAAGTGGCCTTCCATTGAGATCAATTGGTCAAATGGAATCACCCCATCTCTTAACTGACACAGACTCTACTTAGGAATTGTTCACTTCTAATAGTAATGCTTTTATGAAACTCAATAGTTGCTCTTATTGGTGCTCATTTGTTGTATTTTATTTGCATACTGCATATAGAATGTACAGTGTGGAGTTCTTATGCTATATTTTATCCATGCTTGTCCTAGTTTTATTTATGACATACATTTTAGTCCTTATAGGAAAGCATATGTTTAAAAAGGTGATCATAAAAAAAAACCAATTTTTATATGATTCTGTGGATTGAGTTATTCCCAAATTTTGCCACTATATCTTAAATTAGTTCTCTGTAAAATTGTCTTTTGTTTCAGTGAAGTCCAGATAACTCGAACCTGGATGATTCAAACATTTTTTAGTTTTAGCTATATTTATTTTAATCCATCTTATTTCCGTTTTAGAAAATATACTGATAAGTCAAAATGCGTATAGTTTCCATGGGATTAAATAATATTCGGAAAGGTGAAGTACATGTATATACTTCGCCTTTTTTTCTGTTTTTAACTTTAATTATTTTTAATGTTATTATTGCTCTCAATGTGTTAACTCTTTCAATCTGAAAGGATCAATCACTGAAAATTTATAAGGAATTTGAAGTAGGATCTCTAGTTTTCTTAAATCATTATTTAGTGTGCTCCTCCAAAACTGAAGTCTGATGTATCAAAATTTTCATAATTGAAAATTTATAGATGTAAGGTTTCTTTTTCTTATTTGACTTTGTTACTGTTAGTGTTAGACTTGAATTCATGATTCAAAACCAATGAAGTTCAATTCTCTTAAATCAAAGTTCACATCTTCACTCATAGAAGGTTTTCTTGTGTGCAAGCGCAGCTCTTTTCTGCAAAATAACATAAGATTTGAGGTAAGTGCTCACTGAGTAAACTTGCCATCCTAGAAGCTACATAGAGGTATATTTATCCCACAGAATCATTGCGATTATGCTTAATTGTGCAAGGAAGGTGTGAGACAGGGAAGTGCTAATACTAGTAATAGTAGTAGATTGAGTAAAACCTCATTTGCTGTGTACAATGTGAATCCTCTATTCTATGATTCCCTTGAGATTTGATTTAAGAGCTTCCACTGTGCTTAAATTCAAGCCTGCAATTGATTTTAGATTCCTCTTTAAAGTCTTGTTTCTCTTATATTATCTTTTTTTGCTCTTCAATTTGTTTTGATAAGTTTGAAAAAAAAAGCATAGTTTTTAACTCACCACAATTGTAATGAGTAATCAATGTTTGTGTTAAAAAAAAAATGTTTGAGGTACATTATTTGAATAATAAAATGGAGTAGAACTTATAATTTAAGATGAATATGACAATAATCGGGAAAAACGTATTTGCAACTGCAAGACCAGTAGTTCATGTGGCTGTCAAGCCATTTTCTATTTAGGGCAAAATTTGCACTATTTTCTTTTTATTTATTTCTTCACAGACCAAATTCCTGTGTATGCTCTTGCAACTAATTTTCATGGCATGAAATAATATATTCTGACGTTTCGGTCTGTTTGGAAAACATTAACATTAATTTTAATCTTTATAGTAGACCTTGGATCCAACCAACTTCTCGCAAAAATTTAGAAAATTTGTTGAAGCCAAGGTTAGTTAAATTTGAAAGCAATGTCTCTGTAATTGAGCCAAAAATGAGATAAAGGAGAAAGTTCTACACCATTTATTAACCTTGAAATCTTTTTTAATAATAGAAAGAATAAAACAAACTTCCGTAATGTTGCTAGTCTTTGCAATGTTAGCCTTTCTTCTTTTGATATATTGCAATCTCTCTCTGACTGATAATTGTATCCCTGAAGTGAATAACATACCCATAGAAATAGGCTAAGAAAAGACCCACCACTATTAGTTTCGTTTCACTTCTAGTTACTTGGAAATGAGCTTGGTCTGAAATTATGTTGTTTTATTTTTTGTTTTATAGAAGTTAATAAAGATGTAAAAGGAGATAAAATTGGGACGTCATTTCAGTTTGTTGAATGCAAGGATTCATTTCGACCAAGGTTGTTAAATATGAGATCCACTGTATATTATTTTTTTCTAAATTCAACCTGAAGAGTCTATTTAAGAATTTTTAGATGTATATGTTTATGAATGAAGCGTGTTTTATTTCTGATTCTGTCCTATGTTATTGCATTTGGATGTTAGGCGATCAGTGGCACAGATTTTCAAGGAAAACAATGAAAAGTATATAATAAGGTTTGTAAGCACCAACCAGTCTTCTTGTTAAACATCTCATTTTAAGCCATTGTTTAAATGATTGTATGTTTGGATATGATTATGGTAAGGTACATTATAAACTTTTAAGAACAAAACAAAATAACCATCATGAAACTAGATTTGTATTGTGGAAGCCCTATATGTCTGCAAAAGTGAGGCTTTATACATGTATTATTCTTATGTCAATAATACTCAAAATTGTTTGTCTGCGCTTGAGATAATACATGTACTTTTGACTGACTTTTTTTTCAAGGGGGATGCAGGGTGCCCTCATGATCATCTGCATTATTAATATTGTTGTTATTTAATTACAATCTGACAACTTAATCAGCTATTATTACATATTTCACTAACTTAATGTAATATATTGATCATGCCATGGATTTTACTTTTCTCCTTCTTCTAGGTCGGTCGTTTTTTAAAATAGATTTTTGATGAATGTCGGTCTTAAACTTTTCCCATCGCACGCTCTTAGCTTCTATTATTCCCTGTGCGCGTTAGGCTGCCTTGCTGGCTATTCCTTGCGTACGCACGTTTTTCAGGCATTTAAAAAAAAATCACCAAAATTCACAGAATTATTTTATTGCTATGTGTTTGGTATGGATGGAAATTCCGAACACAGAAAAATGATTTGAAAAACATATTATATCTTTATTTTGTAATTTCGAGATGAAAAAAAATTGCAGAGAAAAGTCAAACTATGGGATCATCGGGCCGATGCGGCTTGGCTCTAACGGTAAATCATCAACGAGATGCGGTGTGTACGAGCGGAATAGA
>BMAT01012903.1:399886-411628 GCA_019649035.1 Elysia marginata
CTGGTGGAGGGGGAGGGGGGTTCATTGAGTTTTTAAAAGTATCAATCAGCACATTCCACCCTAACTCTCTGAAAATTCAACATTGCGATCTTATATTTTTTGACTTTCCAAATTTCTTTAAAAAAAAAAGAAGACCAAATATTTTAAAAACCTTGCCACTTGTTTCAGACAGTATAAAGCAAACTGAAGCCCCAGAGCCATCAACTGGCCAAAGCAGAAGTCAAGATAATATGAAAAGAAAATTTCTGAGCTTAGCCTAAAAGCAGAACGTTCTACCATTTATAAATCATAACTTCCCGGCAAAACACTAAGATGTATGAAAGACAGATTTCCGAAGGCAGCTTGCAAAATGAGATTGAATAGCTACAATTATCATAATTTACATTGCAAACTGTTCCCATCTCAAAGGTAATATTTCTTCACCTAAAAAAAAGAAATAAGTTAAATCCCCAAATCAAAAAATTGAAATGGAAAATGGGGTAAAAGGCAAACAAAATAGGATTGGTTAACAAAACAAAGCATAATAGATTCCGTGATAGACTAACTCACCCATCCGTCTTATTATGTTTGCATCTTCACTAGCGTTTGACGACCCAACAGAGCTTGCTGCTTCGTTACCAACTATGTTAAACACTAAACCAAAAAATAAGACAGCACAATACTTGAAACTGTTTTCTGACAGGTTTGTGGTTGCTATCAGTTGGTTAATCAAACTTTTGCTACAAATTTCCAAACACTATTATTGTATTAAATTTTTAATTATTAAACATTACAGTAACTTACAAAAACTCACCTGCTATCAGACCTTTTAAAATCGTTTGAGCACTAATTAAAAAACACAAAACATTTTCTAACTGCACAAATAATTAAATTTGGTTTTAAATTTTTGTTTTAGATCTAGACTTCGATTGATGGGCCTCCATTTCAGCCTCTTTCATCCATTTCTTTCTGATTTATGGAATTACCTGGGTCTGGAACACTCATCCGGATAATCACATTCATAATCTCCAAAATGTTTTTAAAAGTTTGCTTTTTTCCTTTGTCTCAGCCTTGAAGCCATGTTCACAAATTGCAAAATTAGGTTTAATCCAGCCAACTTTTGATATTTTTTTTTGTCAGTGCTAGATATAATTCTCTCCCCAATAACTGAAAAATGCTATGATAAGAAGCTTTCCCGTTGGTTCCCTAAGGTTTAAATTGGAGATACACAGAGTCAAAGCCAAGCCAGTAGATGGCATTGAAAATGTTTTGGGCAATAAGTCAGCGTTCCCACAAAACCTACGGGAATAGTAGTAAGTGAGTTACAATTTACCAATTTTCAGAATAAGTTAATTTTACATTTATAAATAAAGAAGTCTCAAAAGCTGTGTTGACTTATTACACATCTGAAGTCATGTAAAATCTGTATGTGTCCAGTGAAAACTATGCATAAATTAAACAGTAGAATCTATTATTAAGATTTAACCTTTTAAAAAAAAATACAGAACTCTAAATTTTGATGCAAACTCTATATCCTAACAAACTTTCCCTTCTGTTGGTTTTGTTAACAGCTACCATAAAACTTTAAAATCCATGACTTTAAATTCAACAAAATTTTTGGGTTGCTTTGTTTTGCTCAAGACTAACATGCCATGCCATTATCATCTGTGAAAATACTAGTTTCTACCACAAAAAGAGGAAATTTTACTGTTTCTAGGATATTTCTTAACTTAAAAAATAGGCACTGGTATGTATGCATTTTAAGTATTTGAGATATTCTTCATTCCTGACTTTTCCCCCCCCAACTTCTCTCGTAAGTTTCCTGCTACTGAGATTGTGTTTTAAAGACTTGGGTAAAGGGAGCCAACAACCTGCGGAATTCTTTTTTCTGAGAGAGAGAGAAAGGGGCAGACAGAGACAGAGAGAGGGTAAAGGAGGGAAAGAGAGGAGAGAGAGAGGGGGGGGAGAGATAACTGATACCAGCACTGAAGCTCATAATTAGTAAATAGAGATTGCTGTGAGCTATTGTTAACCAGCCTCAATACTTGTTAGAGCATGCACAGGCATTTCTAAATAAAATCTTAGTGTACCCACAGCCGGTATAGCTGCAAAGTAAAATTGGCCTTTGCAGTTCACTTGAACTCAAATCCTTTGTTAAAAAAATCTTTCAGCAGAATTTTAAGTTGCAAAATAGTAATATTTCTACCTCATGTTTTAGTTCCTTATTTAAAAAAAAATTATGGGTTTGCAAGAGAAAAAGTCTTAAAACTTTCAAAGTTTTAGTCCTAAAAATACTTAAATAATATATGAACACACAAACTGAAAGATATAAGTTTCTTCATTGACTATTATTCAAATAGTGGGTAATGGAATGATCCTGCTGCAGAAAATTTTATGCTTGCAACTAAATCTCTGGCAAAGCAAATCAATGGATACATGAATCTTGAAAATTTGTACACATAACGTTTGTGAGGGCTGATATAAACAAGTTAACCTGCTGCTAAACTACAAAGTGTCCTCTATCTAATGTTTAGACCCTTTATATAAATATTACCTAAACATTTCATCATATGATTAGCCAGAAACGAACAACACTGGAAAATCCTCACAGCAATAATCACAGAAACAGCTGAGGCGACCCTGTCAGCAAGTGATATAGTTTATTTAAGCCTCGCAATTACTCCCTCAAACGGTAAGCAATAGTTCTAAGGCAAGAAGTATAACAGACTACCAATAAAAAAAAGAGAGAAATAAGCATACACAATAGCTATGAAAAGAATGAGGTTTTAGAGGCACAAAAAAAATCATGGTGTGTAGCCCGATATGATAAAACGTAACTAATATGCGCATATTCCATTCAAACCTAGAGGCTATCAGAGGCTAACACAGTGAATTCCATGGAATTTGCTCACTAAATTTTTTTTTTTAAATTAAGGCCAAATACAGTCTTTTTTGCAGGTACCATGATAACACTTAAAATCACAAATGACCATATTTATATATCTATTCAGAGTTAATTCACATACCTTCCTTCATAGCATCCTTAGCTTGGTCAATGGCAGTGTCAATCTGATCCTGGTGGCGCAGGATGAATGGGCGAATGAAGCGGTAGTACAGGAGGTGTGATCCATTCCAAGAGACTGGCAGGAAGCACCACACCAAGAACATGCACTGGGGAAAAAATGGAGCTCACGTAGGATGATCCAGGAATTTCCCTGACAGTTAATGTGTCCAGAACTTATAATATTAAAACAATATTCTTCTTAACTTAAAAAAAAAGACATGGCACAATGATCACAGTGAAACATTTTTTCAACCCCTGAACTTTGACTTGTGATCGGGCAAATGCGGTCATGAATCAAACTTCTATCCTTACACGTTTGGAAAATCAATATTAAAATACACTAATTACATGTATATAATTCAACATCTATTGGCTACATATGTACATGTGATTATTATACCTTATACTAGCCAATATGTTATTTATGTAATACTAATATACTTCTTTGCAGCAGTTACTGTTGATAAACTTTGCTCTGTGGGTTCAGGTAGTGAGTTACTATAACATACAACCTAAGTAGATTTTATGAACCTAAATCTGGTCTAAATGCTGTTAATGTAATAACTTTGGTTGGGTAGTGAAGTTATCATAAAGTTGGTCTATTTGTATTAGTTCTTAATATTATGTTCCTTAATCTAGTCTAAAATAAGTCGAAAAGATACTCTGCTTAAAAAAGAACCCCTTTATCAAGGTGATACTCTGAAGTACAAATCTAAATAAAATAGGTCTGTTTTCCTAGCTTTTGATTTTTTACTGTATTTAGCAGACATGTTGCTATCATTATGGTGAACTCTGAGGTACACTTTCTAATTTCTCTTCATGGCAGCCTAGATCGTAGATCTAAATCTACTAAACCTAAACCTTAATCAAGAATAGATCTAGCCCTCTCTAATATTTGAATCTATTCTAAATGTAGATTAGATACATTAGTTTCTTTTGGTCAAGGACCACAGAAGATTTAATGAAATTTCTTAAAAAATATTATTTTCCTACCCACTATGTGTACTTAACTACGTGTTCTATGAATCGACTGTCACGTTTCATTTGTATATCACTGCTCTACCTAGATTAGATTGTTGGATGATATTGATTGCATAGGCACCCTTAAATGCAGATAGATGGCTTCTGCATCTCTACCACCAGAACGCTGCGAGCATAAAAAGGCCATACTCTGTTTCTGATGGTGGAGTCCCTCCTATGCAATTACCTTACTGGTAGCAAGTGAGTGCATACATGCGCATCCCTATGCACTGACCACAAGCATCAATGACTGTCGGGTATGAGACCTCAGTAACATGAAGCAACGTAATTCCTGCATTAAAATACCTATCATGCGGATATTCTGTCACGGCAGGACACCAGAGCTTGAAACTGTTTACCCCCCCCCCCCTTCAACCACACGATTTACGTTTTCCATTTTATTTCACATGAAAAAAACTAGCTGACTTGAATCTTTGTAAGTTTATTTTTAATTTCCCAAATAAAAAAGGAAAGAGAGTGACAGGGGATAAAAAGAACAAGAGACTGAAAGAGAGAGAGGGATGGATAGAACAAAAGAGAGAGAAAGAGGGAGGGTGGAAAGGGTGGAGAAAAAGGAGAAAGCTATTCGCCTGACAGAGGGGATGGACAGAAAAACTCAAAGTCTAAGAGGTGCAGGAAAGTTTGACAAAAAAAAAACCGAACCTTTGAGAGGAGAGAAAGAGAGAGAGAGAGATAGCAAGAGATAAGTAGAAGAAAGTGAGGAAGCGCAGCTGAATGAAATGGGAAAAGGTGAGCAAAACTGGAGAGTTTCAGTTTCAGTTTCGTATGATATTTTTCCTGGAAAAAAGTTCAGCACGGTTAACGCAGTGATACATTAACTTTAATGTCATATGATAGAGCCAACGCCTAGCCTAATACCAAGGAGAAACCATTGTTTGATCTAGATCTAGATCTAGTTGTTGTTTTTAAGCAGTGCCCACATGCACGACCCTACTTACCTGTGTGTATGAATGAGTGTGGAACATGTAGACCCGGGACAACAAAGTTACGACCATGTAATAATTATAACCTAGGCTAGTGGTAGCCCATGTTTTGTTAGTGCTACAATGAAGCGAATTGCTTTTCCGCGGATGTATAATAATGAAGCGGGCGGCGGATTATTTATTGACCATCATCGGAGATATACTGCGAATCAGATATGAGTTTTTAATCTGTGTTCTTGTCACCCAACTCATTCTGGAAAATGGCGCGATACCGTCCGAGGGCAAGTCTGACATCCTGCCTCATTTTGCCTCAGACTCAAGTCAGAGCAAACAAGAGCGTATCCGTGCCTTCCGCCGATTTCACGAATTTTATTTTCTCATAAGCCAACAGGCTAGTTTAGCGTTTGCTCTGCAACCACAGTTTGCAGTTCACTGACCGTGATTTTGGCGGGAACTGCGGAGCAGATTTCGGGAATATTTAGCTATCGCGGAATTTTGCGGATCCGCGGAACGCTGTGATCCCTGATGGTAGTTTCATGGGCAAGTGTAAATAATGAAAATGACGCTGACCTGGTATCCCTAATATTGGCACAAAATTGTGTATGTATGAAATGTGCTCTATAGTGTTTTATTTAAGCTTCAAAATATTTCCCTATCTCTCCACACAAAGGGGTGCACAATCTGAAAGAGGGGAGGCAGAAGATATTGGTGTTAATGCATGAAGTCTCTTCTTATTCTTTTGGTACTGATAACATTAATACTTTTTGGCTTGTTTAAAAATTAAATGCTTACCTTAAGAAGCCAATAAAATGGGATCCAGAAGAGGAAAATGTCAGAAAAGAACTCCACAAGACTGAAGACACTGTAGACGACCCAGTAAGTCAACCATTTAGTGTCATCTTCCTTGTCGTGGCTCTCGATAGCTTTGACGCTGCAAATAACACAAAGACAAGTATAAAGAATTGGTATAAATCCTACAAAAAGTTAGAATGAGTTTAAAATTAATTAAGTTTCTTAAAACTTAAGGCCTAAGAAAAAGACATGTACGTGTTAATACTTCTTTGGGTAGCTTATGTAGAAACAGGCCCACTGAAAGAAACGCTATTTTGACCCAGAGATAAAAGCGCCTTATGCACAATAAGCAAGAAAATTTTAACATTATGTGCTCACTCGGCAATCGGCATCGATAACCAACAGCTGTCGCTATAGAATCTTTAATATACCAACTAAAACAGGTAGATGTAACTCTGTAATACAGTTGACTCGTGATAAGTTGATGTCTCTGGGCACTGTGTAATGGAAAGCTTGTGTTGCCTATCATTCTCATTGTAACATGATTGCTTACTCTTTATTACTATTAGATCAACGTGTACACGAGGAAAGTAAAGATCGACTTATCCAGAAAGATTTATTAAATACAAAGAAAAGTGGGGTAGGGATATAAGGATTTACTTTCTACTTGACTGTTATGACGGTTGAGTCAACATCGACTTATCAATTCCTTTTTTGCAGAGAAGCTATTACAAAGGGGAATGTTCTCGAAAATTAACATCCACTCAAGCGAAAACCGACTCAAGGGAAGGGCCTTCACAGCTGTACAACCCAAAAGAAGTGTTTCCTTTTGAAGTTTTCTCTTAAGTTTGGATGATTTCCTTTAACACTTTTTTTTCCATCATTTTCAAATTTCCTGCTTTATAGGAATAAAGATTACTGCTAAAAAAATTAAAATTAATGCAAAAATCGGAAAAATTGCATCCCTGATTACTTTACTAATATGTTTAATTCTAATATTTAGTTTCCACTTGACTTGAGTACTGAAGAAATCTAAAAACTTGATAAGAATTTCCCCAACTAAACTGATGTTGTGATTTTAATGCTATAATATTTTTTACTTATTAATTCAATTGCAAAACAAAGATTTAGGTCTTTCAAGCCCACTATCGACATGGCTAAAGGGACACACGCCATGACAGGTGCCACAAGCTAGCGTCCAAATTGTACCGTGAATGGGCAATTGCGTGAGAAAAGGGAGTTACTGCGTCCTGGCCATCTGCCACACTAGGTGTTCAAATTATCAAGCAGAGATCGATATTTTTGCTGCAGTCGCCGGTGGCTCTCGATGGAGTTAAAAATATGACACAATTCAAATATATCTTTAAAATTATCCTAAAATCCAATCGCAATCCTGATGAAATTCCAATGTTATTTGACACAAAAAACGAACAAAATACTCAAACATAAAGCAGAAAAAGCATTACCACTGAGATTCCACAAGTCCTATTAATAGCTTCACTCAGTGCCTAAGGAATTTATGGGATTCCCCCTGCCTAAGTGCAACCAGCATCCTGATTGCAGTGTGGATTGTGAGAAGAGACCACCGGCAAAGAGATAAATTTTATTATATGATAAATTAACAATAATACAGTACATTGCAAAAGCTAAAAATTTTTCAAAATCAAAACTCAAAGAACTTACGATGCATATGCAGGGTAAACAAATCCAATGAAGTTACAAAGAAATTCAGCTCCATAACCAACAGCCAAGTACAAAATGAGAAAAACGATCAAACCTGCAAAATAATAACAAGAAAAAAGAAATAAACTTACACATACATTTGCAATGTATCTTTCCATTTTTAACACTAGTTCAGATTTTCAAGCTCAGATTTAAATAAATTGTTCGGGTTAGAATACCTTGTAAAAGTAGTGAAAATAGCAACATCTGGCTCGTTTACACTGATCGCAAGAGATTCTTCTACTAGTTCTTGTACATTCCTTCAAGACAAATTCGAACTTTTTGCTATACTTTACGCTATCATAAGGTGAACTCACTAGCAAGGGTTCCAGCAAAAAATTTCCCCAGCCCTGAAACTGCTATTCCTACATTTTCCCATCCCTGAAAAAGAACCTGGATAAATTCTGTCAATTCTTACCTTTAAAGTTTAATCATGCTGTAAAAGTGTGCACCCACTTAGTTGCCTCTTACATTACATGCTTGGGGTTAAACAGTGGATACTGTACCATTCTAAATCCATGGGTGCCGCTCAAATTTTCTTAAACTAACTTAAAATCCCATATCCCTGATTCTCGTGTTCATAAACATAATACGAAATGTGTCATAATGGCCTTCTTGTCATTGTTCAATTTGTGTGTTCATTCAGTTTCTCAGGCTTGAATTGAAAAGGGGAAATAATAGAAAAATGGCATCCCTGTAAATCCTTATCTACAATGATGGGAAGAACACTAATCAGACCCTCTTGAAAATTAAGGTAATTGAGGTGAACTTCAATTTCTTTGATGGAGCTGGGTGTCATAAATTTCTTCTTTCCTTTGCCATCTCTAGCGGTTTTTAAAACTTTTCTCCAATCCAATGCAATGATGATGAAGCTCAGATAAGCTTAGATTAGATTCTTAAGACTGGGATTGGGTCAGGGTGTAGGCCTCAGAGATATGCCTCAGCCTAGAGATGGGCACAGGAGAGGAATAGAGGGATAGACAAAAAGTCAAAGACACAGAGGTTTCAGTGTGTCAATGAAAACGGGGTTTCAGAGAGGGGGGAGAGAGAAAGAGATGGAGAGAGGGGAGGTCAATCTTTAGATTTATGAAAAGGCATAAGGGAGAGGGACAGACAAAAAGTCAGAGACAATGGGGTATCAGGAACGTTAGAGAAAACAACATTAGAGAGAGAAAAGGAGAGAGAGAGAGAGAGAGAGAGAGAGAGATCTAGGCCTAATTTTAAGTTTATGGAAAGGCCTATCCTGAAATGCGTAGAGGAGAGGGACACAGAGGGGTATCAGAACGTTAAAGAAAACAATTATGAAAAACTAGATCCAAAAGTCTGTAGACCGAGAGGTGCGCAGAGGGGAGGGGCAGTTAAATAGTTCGAGATAGAGTCTACTAATAGTCTACTATTGACGCAACACGCAACGTACACATCGCTTGTTTTGTTTTTAGCAAGTGATGCCTACACACATGAATCCACTACATTATTTGTCTGTGCGTGCGTGTATATATTGAAATTTGAAGAGCAAAAGGTGGCAAGCGTACAAGTACAAAACTGTCAGTGTATTGGTGTAAATACAGACTAGATCTAGAAACGTGAACTCCAAGCTTAACTGACTAGAAGTGAAATAATGAAGGACACGGAGTGAATGAAACATAAAAATATGCCAAAAACAACGCTTGCAGATTTTTAGTGTGTTCGTAAAGTAAGTGTGTGCTACACATATTTGTTCTGTTCTCCAGAACTGAACAGCACAAAAAAAGTCATACACCGACGGAAATTTCCCGGAAATCGTGACAGAAAGATCGGTAAAACCCGGAATTCCGGGACAGCCCGGAGAACTGGCACCCTTGCTCACTAGCAGTGCATGGATGCAATTTAACTTGAATTTCAGTAAACTTTTATAAGTGCTATTGCTGCTTGATTGCTTACTTATGCAATTTAATATAACAACATTAAAGAAATTTTTTTTACCAGTGTACAGATAAACAATTTGACTAATCATCATTAGACTAATGGGAACTCCTTGCAGATTTATCTAGAGAAAATCAGGTACAAAAGGAAAGTTAAAAAACGTTTAGGCCAGTCCAGAGATACACAGAGGAGAGGGACAAACAAAAAAGTTAAGACTAGAGGCAGAGGAGCAGAAACATCTAACATTAAGAAGGTAGAGTTTTCGAGCGATACAAAGAGAGACTACCAGAAATGAACAGAGAAAGAGGAGATGAACAGGAAAAAGAGGCTTGAGAAAGATAGCTGGAGAAAGGGAGAAAGAAGGGTGGGAGCACAGCAGGGAGAAAAGAAAAGGCCAGCCGTGTTTTGAGACAGAAAACAGGTTTGGTGAGTTAGTTTCAGTTCCAATTAAGTGAGACATTTTTCCTGGAAAAAGGTTGGCCTGGTCGACACATTGATGCTTTTGATCTTCTGGACATATACACGCACTGTTTACCTTAACCTAGATCTACGTCGTTCTTTTTTTTTTTAAGGTTCAATTGCCCACCAGAGCAAACTAACTTTTTGCTTGTGTGTGTTTGTATATGAAGGGGAAAGGGTGGAGAGCCTAATAATTTACAGTATTAATAGCAATACATGTAATCATAGAAGTCTGCAACCCCTTCGAGAGTCTTACCGCTACGCCACAGAGCCGATGTTTTATCTCGCGAGGTGGTCTTATGATCGGACTTAGGCAATAGAGAAAAATCTATAAATGCCTTAAGACAGCTCAATCTAAAAATTTTAAATAGTTTTAATTACCTACTTTTCAATGCCCTAGCCTTTTTTTTCAAAGCAACATAGCTGGTTCAAGGTTAAAAAGTGGGCGTTTTATTAGTTGTTTGTTTTAAATTTTGAATCGAAGCTTCGCCAATATGATGGCATGTCTGGTGTTTTCTTGTACTCGGCTGAAAAAAGGAGAGTGAGCTGGGCAAGGCGCTGATTGGCTACGATGTTCTTATCAGCTGCAAGACACAAAATCATAATCTTGAAAAGATGAAGGCATCAAGATTGCTTGGCAACTTCAAATCAATTGACCAGTTACATGCCTCTTAACAAGAAAAAGAACCGTGCGCACTATCGATATTTACCGGTTGCATGTGGCCACTGGTCTACAACATCTTGTAGATGTCATGATATGGCAGGTTTCACAAATTTGGGGGTCTGGAGCAGTTGAAAACTTTGTGTCTTCATTTCTTATTTATTTATGTTTTGTTTGTAATGACTTGAAGTTGAAATGTGCATAAAGTATCTGCACCAGCAGATTTCAAGTGAATTTGCTGATGAATTTGATTTTGAAACAGTTTTGTTGTTGTAACCGTGACGTTTGCAACTGACATAATTTACCAGTTTTCAACTTAATCTAGGGGAAGGATTTTCACAAATGGGTGCCACTATTATTTCAAGTCTAAGTTTCTTGGCAATAAATCCTTTGATTTATTAGAAAGAGTCCTGGGCAATTGAAATGTAGCCTAATAATATAATTTTTAATCATAAACAACATTTCTAGCGAAATGAAGGGTAATGAAGAGTAATTTTTAATAATAATCAATAGTGGCACCCCAGTTTCCCACCAAAAATCCTTCCAATCTATATATCTAGGTCTAGGAGAAAGCCCTAGGTCTTTTGTTAAAAATCGTTAAAAACGGAACTTAGCGTTTTTTCCCAATCGGTAGTTTCCTTAAAGCAAATGACAGAAAATTGCTGACATTTGGATATTTAGGAGTGTGTAACGAAGTCTAAAAAATTGCCAGTATTTCGATCGTGATGTCAGTGATGTGACCTACAAAGTCTAGGTCTAGCGGCATAATCCTGGGATCGGCACGCTACTGTGAAAACGCATGTTCGACTACTTTATACAGCCACCAATTACTATCGAGTACATACTTCATTCCCCAAACAAAGCATAGTGTCTCCTGGGTTTCATTCATCCTGTGCCACGGCGCGTGGCACTCAGCTTTAGCCCAGCACAAGGTTGTTTGCAGACAGTGTGCTGTCGGCCACTCTGATGTGTCTCTATAATCTGTTCCAGTGATTGGCCCGCTAGCCCTAAGTTTGATGAAAAGTGGGAATCACTTCCATACCGACGCGCCACTTTGAAATTAATTTAAAGCACTAGATAAACTTGTTACCTGCTACAATATGACTAATCCAATGTTAATGGATGAATATTCACTGGACATTGGTCTAGTGCAGGGATGCAAGCAGCTCGTGAGAAAAAAGCAGGAAATTTTTTTATGG
>BMAT01012903.1:417094-446723 GCA_019649035.1 Elysia marginata
CTTCACTTTGTGACGATGTAGAGGTAGAAGTAGAAGTAGAAGTTGAAGGGCCTACTTTCTGTTACATTTCCAAACATCCTTTCCAAGTAGAAGGGCCTGCTTTCTGTTACATTTCCAAACATCCTTGCCAAGTAGAAGGGCCTACTTTCTGTCACATTTCCAAACATCCTTTCAAAGTAATATTTACTCGCGCAACAAACTACGCCTCTTTTCAACAAGGGACAGAACTCTTTAATTCTGTGTATAAAAATTAATATCATAGAGGTTTCCTTGGCTCTCCTCGGTAATTAGGTTCAAGTTATCAGACTCAGCAGCATAGCGACAAAAGTAATGGTTACACACTACCAGTATCTTCTTTTTTTTACAATGATAGACGATGATGTTTACAGTTACTAATAATCAGCAATGCAGCTGAAAGAAAAAGGGTCATAGCCTACAGCAATTAATAGGAATCCCCGTCCGCACGCAAAAATAATTTAAAAAAAGCATATCAAATCATCTGATGTAACCGTGCAACTGAACCACCAATGAAAAACGGTAGACCTACATTTTTTAGACTTAGGCCCCTACAGGTCCCATGATTTCAACATCCTCATCCTAAACGCGATGTGCAAGTCTGTTTCACTCANNNTTTTTTTTTTTTTTTTTACTAGTAAGATGGTCGCGAATTTCGTAGGTTTAAGCAGAGAGTTCCCATTTTTTTTTCTATTATAATCTTTTTATCCCCATAATCTTGTATTATCCACATCGGGTATGTCTTATTCTTTACGCAGGCTTACTTTCTGCGCGTCTAGTATGGTTATTCTGTTTTTGAATTAGAACTATTAATTTCTTTTCAACGCTTTCTTTTTTTATCTCCCTTTAACCGTTTTATCCTCCTCTTTATCATAGCCCACATCTCTCTCTTTCTCTCTTTCGAGGGCCTATATAGCTCAGTTGGTAGTGGCTTCACTCCTTGGCCAAGAGGTCGCAGGTTCGAAACACAGCCGAGCACAGTCCGGGCCCCTACTGGTTGGGTCGGTGTCAGTATAATGTGACCGGCTGAGGCTAAGTCATGGTATCCCCGCTAGTCTCTGGGTGGCAGCCCGTAAATTGTCATTGGGACCCAAGCCCTGAGAGCACCTTTGAAGTGGAATTGGGCTTGTAAAAATACCCCTCAATCAAATCTCTCTCTCTCTCTCTCTCTCTCTCTCTCTCTCGCTCTCTCTCTATGTCTCTCTATCTATCTATCTCTATCTCTCTTTCCCTCTGTTGTCTTTACATCTCTTTTTGCACTTGTCTGTCTTTCTCTTCCTCTCTCACATTCTCTTTTGGCTCAAAACCATGAGTTTCTAGCGCAAGATTAATCTTAATAACATACATCTAGATCTAAATTCTATTGCAGGATTTTAGTTTATAGCGCTATGCGAATCTAAAAGAGTATAGATTAGTTCTACTGCAATGTTATCTAGAGTAGCTGGACAGGTGGGTAGATGGATCTACTTGGCTCTTGGATGAGACACGATGTCAGCTCTCGGACGTCCGCAACTAGGCTTATGCAGTGAAATCACTCTCAGCCTCATCTGAGTCAATGTGTTGCTCGTTTGCTTCTCACTTGTTAGTTATGTAAGGGGTGCTACAGTCAATGGTTCGTCAACAATACGATCTGGAAGAGTGTACCAGTTTTATCACTGCAAGGGACGCAACAAGATGCGGTGCAAATAAGATTGACAGAGTATGTTACTTGCTGGCTTGCCTCCACGGTTAGATGCACAGTGCAGGATGGATAACTCCTTTAGGAATTTCCGCACTTGACCGTAGCAGACAAAGGGTTTTTGGGGGGTAACAATAAAAATAGAAGTTTGGGCGCAAGTTTTCTTACGTTCTAGAAGGTTCTAAAAAGTTCTTGTATTGTTACGCATAGTTTTATTATGTTTTGCTTAAGAATGGGAATTTGATGTAATGTATAAATACTTTTTAGTACAGAAAGGTATATTTCCTCTTGTTTGTATGCTATTATTTACACTATTTGCGCTAATAGAGAATTTAAAGAGTTACTTTTTTATGTGCAAGCATCTGCTTCTGTAACTGATTTGTGTTCGAGCGCAATTTTAGACACGAGATTTGGCACTTGAGATCTTGCCTTTGTCAGAACCAGACGTTTTGTAGTCTGCATTTATTTAAAGAGAGCCTGTTAATTAAGACAGTCATGTTTCATTTCCTTGTGCCGTAGCAGAGAAAGAAATGTTGATGTGAGGAGGCAGAAGCAGTAAGGGAATTTTACATTTTACGTTTTGTTATTTTAGTATTGTCTTTTTAATACTTGTAGACTTAGTTTCTTTTTTTTTTTTAGAAAGACATGTAAGACACTTGGTGGAATATCTTAAGACGTGCGATGTCGATATTAAATCCATTATTTTGTGTTCTAACACCTAAGATTACGAGTATTAAACTTGATAAAAAATTAATGTAGTGTTTTTTAGACTACAGAATTTATTGCATGTTGCAAGAAAAATAATTCACTTTATTTTTATTTTCGGGAATCAAACTTGGTGGAATTTCATGCACGTGTTTATTATTAGGTGTAATGTGAAGTGCATTACGTAGCGTTCTTAATTTTTGTTTTATTTGTAATTGTTTTTATGACATTCCTAGGAGCAAACGAGAAATTTATATTTTTCTTATTAGTATTATCAAGCTTTATAACCCACGTGTACCTAATGGTAAATTGGGTTATTTCCCTTATATCGAACAGCATTGTAAATCGCCTTGTGTTTTAGAGTGGTTATTCTTATTTATAATATGGTGGTTGATCATTCATGCGCATAATGACTTCGTATCATACCTTTACAGGCGACCGGTTTGGTTGGGTTTTGGTTTTGTTTCGTCTTGAGATTTTCTTGTTCTTCTTGGGTTTTGTTTTGCCTTGAACTTTTCTTTTTCTTCTTGATTTTTGTTTATCTTTTTCTGTGTTCTTCTACTGTTCCCAAATCTTTTTCTATGACTTCCTAACGGGTTTCTCATTTGTTATATTAGTATTGTTTTGGCTGTCGTTTTTCTGGGGTTAAACTTTGTGCACGACGGGTTATTTACTAAGCACGGATAAAGTTATCGTTGTTACAGAGCAAACGTATTAGCCTTATATTGCATCAGTAGTATAGTAATAAAACTTTTTCTTCTTTTTAAACATAACCCTGCACCTGAGTTTCTGTGGTTCGTTACTGGTGTCTAGTGCCTGCATGTTGAGTGTCATCCTTGTTGTATAGTCACGTACAGTGTTGTAAGAGTGTAGATCAGTGAAAGACGAGTGTAAGGTCTTGGTCTACGGGTGGTGCAGTACGTGTGCGTGCGTGTGTATTTATTTTATCTGTGAGTAAGGACCCCTTACAGTTAGCGTGTAGGTTATATTAAAAAAAAACCACACAAAATACACTCAAAGATCTGCATGAGTTCGCTTCAAAATGAGCAGGTTTTGGTGCGTGTCCCTAAAATAGGCCTTATACATTAGCCTACCTATCAACCCAAATGTTTTAGCCATAAACCGAACCTGCAGCGTTTGACCAAAAATGTCTCTTTTTTAAGATATAGGATAGAGTTTATGAGTCTGTTTTGAACGTTCCGCACTGAGTCAAGTAGCCTACCAAAATATTGTAGTTTGTAGGCCACGTTGTTCACTATCCAACTGTAACCTTCTAAGCGGTTTCCTCTTTTAGCAGTCACAGGTTTCGCTGCTTTGTTTCGGTATCCAGTAACACTCAATGGACCATGGATCATAAATGAAGGCCCTATTTATAAAACCTTGTCTCTATTCTCTCTTTTTTTTAATTTTTAAAGTTATCTTTTAGTTAACTTCAAAATGATCATGGAAAAGGGCAGAGAAACAAATTCAGAACTCCATCTTTGCTTCATTGATT
The DNA here is from genome assembly GCA_019649035.1 of Elysia marginata. Taxonomy (NCBI): domain Eukaryota; kingdom Metazoa; phylum Mollusca; class Gastropoda; family Plakobranchidae; genus Elysia; species Elysia marginata. Next base: position 420,988 of record BMAT01012903.1, read on the forward strand.
GCACAGTAAATTTTGACTGCGTCAGCCACAAAGTAGGCCTAATCATTGATGTCGTGAGGGTCTATAAAGTCATCATGAAACAATAATTTTGATTCTAAATCTATACAGAGAGCAACAAGCAGCAGTCCGGTTAGATCATAGCCTAAGCGATTGGTTTGATGTACAAAAAAAAAAGTGCGCGACAGGGCTGTATTCTTTCTCCGACAATTTCCAGTTTGTACATAGAGACAATCATGCGGAAGGTCGAGGACTTTAAAGGAAAGGATTTCGACTCAATACAAATTAATGGCCATGAAATGAAAGAACTACCTGGTGCAAACAAAACTGTCCTAATGTCCCATTATACCACATGGTCTAGACAACCTATTGCAGTTAGTGAAAAACAACGAAGAAAAGGGCCCTTTCCTAAATGCAAATAAGATTTCTATGACCAAGATCATGGACAATCCGCAACTCCGGGGTGGGAATACTCTCTTCAGTCATTATTCTCACCCCCGGGTTGCGAATACTCTACAGTCATTATTCTCACCCCCGGGTTGCGAATACATGTACTCCACAGTCATTATTCTCACCCCCGGGTTGCGAATACTCTACAATCATTATTCTCACCCCGTGTTGCGAATACTCTACAGTCATTATTCTCAACCCCGGGTCGCGAATACTCTACAGTCATTATTCTCACCCCCCGGGTGGGGATACTCTGCACTCATTATTCGCACCCCCTCAACCTAAATATAGTATAGCAGCAATAGCATGCACGCCATACAGCAAGAGATGTGAAAACGAATACAGCACTAGTTCTAAGCATTGTGTGAGCACGTGGATAACAGTCCAAGCAGACGACTAAAGGATCTACACAATTGTAGTGGGGGTTGCTTACTGGAGCTTTCTTCACAGTGAAAACTGGTAGTGTCAGCCTATCTGAAACTGTGAAAGTGAAACCCCAAATTTGTAGTCATACATTATACATAATAGAGACCTTTAGCACACGCACCGTGTCGCACTACGCGTACGTGAAAATCGGGAAAGCAGATTGAAGAAACTATAAAAATAATGAAACCAGTTTCTAAAAATAGACGCCACAGACGTTCGCGTCATACTCACGTATTGCTGCTTAAAGTCTGTAATATACGCTTTCTGCTACTTTATTCACATTGTTTTAATGTATAACTAGATTCCCACTCCTTTCCAATTAAGTTTAACTGATGTTTTGAAAAATACAATTTTATCATTTTTTTTCAATTCTACAAATAGTTTCTTAGAAAACGGAGACCTATTTCATTCTGTGCACTGTGTTTTCTAAACTTTTTTTTGTGTGCATTAAAGTTGAACATTTTGATGTTTGTGTTGGTTTGACTTTTTTCTCCATCCATTACTTTATGCAATCCCTTGGTAAACAGAAACATCCTCGTTGATTTTCCAATTCCAGTCTCGTCACAGCTTGCGAGACATGGAAAATGCAGCTACGAAGGTGCTTTGTCTCAAACCCTAAGCTTAACGTTATACATGTATACGAACTTTCATTCTGCCCGATAATCCTAGCCTAAAGAACCATAGGCATGCTCAAGGGTGGGGGTTATCAACTGCCAAGTCACTTCTTAAGGAACTTAGAGAAGTCTTTAACGTTAAATACATGCCAAAATAAAGGAATACAAGGATTTCGACAAGGCATTTTCTCTAATTATACAAGGGTTGACTGAAAATGACTGTCTTTTCAAAAACTGTTTCTAAACTTACCATTCACAAGAGAAAAATCATACTCTCGATCAAATCTAGCCTTTCAACCTGTTTGTGCCACCCACTTGAACGTTGAACTTCTTTTACAATTCGTTTTATATATATTAAGGGGGGTCAAACCAAATAAAAGAGTGCTTCTATATTTGATGCAACGATTTCAACCTCCTGTAGCGGGTATATTTATTTGATTAACATTAATAAGACATTGGATACAATTCATTTTAAAAAGAAAACATAAAAGTTGTGTCTTTTGAAAGTTTAACACGCCGACATACTTGTCTTCCATTTCATATGCGTAAAGAAACTGATCCTTTAAAAAATTGGCGTTTTTTTTCCAATAATAATACCATGAACAACTTTTATGAACAGTTTTTTCTGTACTTCATGCTTAGACAAAGGTAGGTTCATTACTGTAAAAAAAAAAAAAACTGTATGAAACCTAAAAATGTAAAATGGACAAAGATCGTAGTTGATTTCAATACCTACAAAAATAATAAATAAAATGGCGCTTAAATTCAGTTTGATTGTGTAAAAGCTGTATTTTTTAAAAAGAAAAACGGGGATTGGGAGTTCGAAATGCGCGCTTCGTGCAAAGCGCTTGTCTGCTTGTGTATTAGATTGGGTGTTCTACTATGTGGGGTGTTTTGGGTGGTTTCTCTGTCCGTAGTGTGTGTATGTATGTAATGGTGTATGTATGTATATAATGGTGTATGTATATGTGTATGTGTGTATGTATGCATACTGCATGTACAGAATGCAGCACCTATTTGCAGCTAAGCAACCCAAGCAATACAAAATGCCAGAAGCAAAGGGAGCAGGAACATGTTCCCTAGCTAAAGTGATCACTTCTTCAATTGACATTGTTTCTAGTCCATGAAGCAGTGAACCTGCTGGTATAGTTGTAGAGCTGTTGAAGTAGGTGATAAATAAACAGCGGAAGAGACGATCTGGGTCCATTCGAAGAATATGGCCCGCAAAGCGGAGACGCCACCTCACGACTGCAGCAACCAGATTGAATTCAGGGTGTGATGCTGTTTCTCTAAGCTCCGTTCTCAAAACGACTGAAAGGCATCGGCCGATGAAATCATGTATTGATTTCCTCACGGTGTCTGTCAGTCACCAGTCACAACCGTGTATGAAGGCGGTGATCTGACCACATATGAGACAGAAAGTTGAATGTTATTTGGGCTATTCAACATCTGCCCTCTCATCCCCATCGCACTGAATCCTACTCTCGAGGTACTCGAATGAATAAACATTGTCTAACTGTTCGCCTTCGGTTGTTACATGGTCGCTTTACATATCTGTTTTGGACTGTCTTGTCTGCGATACGGTCTTGATCAACAGCAAAGCCTTTCTTTGTGGGAAAGTCTCGATCACTGTTTGGACTCCTTCCCTGTCTCTATCACTCTCCGCAACCTATCTCTCTACCAAGTTCATTCTCAATCTATTTCTATCCCTGAATACAATTATCTTTCTCTTTCTATTGGCACCATTAATTGACTATCACCTGACCTGTCTTGACCTCAAAGAAAAAAGTATAAAACGTCACGAAGGCTTCATTGGTGAAGTCCAAAGTGAGTGACCCATTTTTTTTTTGGAAAAGTACATTGATATAATTCACAGACCTTTATGGGGAACACACCAAAAAGAAGCCAAATAATTTAATTAAAATTCAACCAGATTTCAGCTTATAAAAAATAGTAAATGTTCTGTTCTTGGTTTATAATTAACTGTTTTTCCACTATATATTTCAGTACCAATTACATGTAGTGCAAATAGCAAAGGTCATTTTGATAATACATGTACTTAATTTCCTTTACAAAATCTGTCAACGATTTCTATTTCTTGAATAAACCAGGGTGTTACTTATATATATATATATATGTCCAAACAGTGTGTTTCATATCTAATTCATGGATTGTTCGGTGCTGCATGCATTTGAGGAAAAGCTTTTGAACGCAAAGAAAAAGAATCTCCGACACAATGCACTACATTGAGCATTATCGTATAAAAGTAAAGTAAATTGTGCCATTTGTATAGTGCCTAATCCACTAAAATATTTTAAGCATTCTCCACGGGTTTCCTAGCAGTTGATTACCACCCAAATTAACTTCTAAACACAAAGAGACGAGAAAAAGTGGGAAAATAGCCTTTCTCTCAAACCAAACGTCTAACACAAGACCATGACGTAATCAATTTTTGTTTGCAAGTCGATTTACAGATCCCTACAGACAGTAAATATACAAGTTACAAGTACCTTGATATTTTTATTTCCTAGGCCATAGGAAACTGTCAAAATATTGAAGTAAGTGGGTTGCAATAACGGTTTGAGACACCCCCTCTCCACCAACACATGAAAACCAAATACAGAAAAACATACGTGTAAATGACGAGAAGGTAAAACAAAAGATTTTTGTGACGTCATAAGCTTTAATAACCTCATCATAATCAACAATAGTATTATACACAAAATGAAACAAAAAGCATTGGTGGTTCTTAACTCGTTCCAGTACAAAGAAGGAAACTACAGGTATTTAGCTTAGCAACCACTCCTGACCAGCCAAATGTCAGAAATATCAATTTGAGATAATATTTTAATATATAGATTTGGTCCTCTTTTTACGAAAAAAATTTATCATACAGAAAAATGTAAGAGCATTTATATAGTGCCTTTTCCGTTTGGCTGAGTTTAGAAAATTCTCATACCTTGTAATAATATTGTATATTTCTATAATAATTTCATGTTATTTTCAGCTTTGAGAAGCTAAAATAAACGCAATGTTTGACCTAGAAGCATCACGGGAAGACAGGTTGCAAGACAGCTTTGCATTTTATTTGTACAATTATAATTCATAAGTATACAACATAAATGGCTCTAGTGTGTGCTGTTAAGACAGTAATAAATCAGAGGAAATTATGAATACAGCTTTAAGTATCCTTTGTTTGTTCACATTCGATATAAAGAATAATAAACTAGAAAATTGTAAACAAAGAGATCCATGATTTTTTAACAACAAGCAATTATACAAACATATAAGTAAGAAATTAGCAAAATAACAAATGAAATAGTATGCAAAACAAGGACAGATTGACATATATATGAACTTGTATTGATTTTGAGAAAAAAACGACACCTTTGCCATGAGTGTCAAAAGTAGCCCAGTTACGTCGGTTTGACAAATCAAAATGTTATTTGAAGCAAATAAATGCCAATCTGGCTTTGACAGTAGGCAGATATAGTTGAAAATAGTACAATAAAAAAAACCCATCGAAAACCAGGGATTTTTCAGATACGTTGGTTTGCCTTGGGGCAGCAAAAGTATCATTCAAACGTCAAAGCAACTCAAAAGAGAACTCACTTTCTTGCATAATACTTTTGTCAAGAAAATAGCTTTACAAACGGATAAACTATATTCTTTTGATTTTGTGCAAGGTTTGAGCAATCTTTACTAGCATAGACATATAAGAATACTGCACTTTGATTCTCTAGCATTGCAAAAAAGAAATTCCTGCATCTGTAAAAACATGATATTATTTCTTTTTCCCCCATATGTTCGTTGGTGTATTGAATAAATGCCACAGAAAATAGAAAAGCAAATCATCTTGCTTTTATTTATACGAGTCATTCTCAAACAATTAAATCAGCGATCTCTAATACTTTTAATGACAAAATGTTAAAAATAACATTTCTATGGTTATTACGCATGACAAATACCCACTTTATAAAAATGAAAAGCCTCAACCAAATAAAAAGTTTTACTCTGGCAATTTTCCCAGGTAAAGCATTTTCTAACCCCCTTGACTCGGCATGTGTTAGTATTATCTTCTGTATCAATAAACTGAGGCAATGTAAGCACTGAGTATAAAGTAACAAGAATTTTTCTAGAAGAACTGAGTATCAATACTTGAAAATTGTATGGTAACAAAAAGAATTTTATTTGTGCTTTCATTGACTGACAAAGATGTGGCAAAATGTGCCCATGTGTCAAGAATAATAATCTACTGTGGAATCCTGATAAAGTCAACACCTTGGGACTGAAAATATGTGTTGACTTTAAGCAAGAGTTGACTTTAACCATAACAAAAATATAAAGAAATACAAAATGGAACTAACAAACAGAGTTGACTGAAAGCAAGAGTTTCTCTTAAAGGTGTTGACTTTAAGTGGATTCCACTGTATTACATTTGAGAACGAAATATACAGAATCAAAATATTTGCTTTCAGCATTATATAAATATGAACTTTTGTATTCAGTGGTAGAAAATAATATACAAAACCCTCACAATTTAAACAAAGTTCTAAACTTTCAAAGCAGTAATTAGCAAGTGACTTGCAAAAACTTTATCTCTTCATTTAACTTGCTGCTTTCTTCAGCATTAGACATGTCCTAAACTTAAGTTAGACATGGGTATTGCCTTTTTCAAAATTGTGACGTAGTTCTGGCACTTGAACTATATCTACTGCCAAACCATGTTTATAGCCCAGGTAAAATAGATGAGGCAAAGAACACGTCAAGTGCATTCAGAAACTGAATAGAAACTTGGAAAAATGAGATAATTACTTTTTAATATATGTTCTGGACAGTTCATCTTTCCCAAAGAGCCTGTCCAAAAATTCAAATAACAGACTGACAGTAGAGGGAATGAGCTGAGACATGTAAGTTTACAACAAATTCGAGAGCCAGCCTTGACAATGCAGACTACAGGCTCACAAAAATATGATGCAATATAACAATAGTTTAAAGTGTTTAGGTTTTTATTCCTTACCCTGAGTAATAAAAAAAGCATTAACTTAAGCAGGACTGCAGAGAGATAAAGCTCTTTCAATTTTGAGGAAAAAAAAAGTTAGATGTCATTTTGACGAAAGCTTTTCTTTACTTTTGAATGGAGCATTGACCAACAATACAACGTCACAATATCATGAATAATACAAGCACCAGATTAAAGTGGTGCTTAGTTTTTGGAGGAGAACCAAATTATAGTACTGCAGTCATCTTAGGCTTGAATGACTAATTACTGTACAGTTATATAATCAAGAGGATGACATTCATTAAAAGAATTGCTAGAAGTTTTTCAAAATAATATTAATGTGGACGGCTCATTTACTTGGTGCTTCTGTTGTAATTTGTATTATTACAAATGTAAATATTTGATAGGCAATTACTTTAACATTATTTATAAAAAAAAAAGCAATGCAATGTTAAAGCATTCACTTGAAATAACTAATCAAAATATTTTGACTTTCTTTTACTTTAAAAAGCAAATTTTTTAAACAAACAGCATAAGAAAAGAATGCATAAATTGTTTTAACTTCAACTATCATAATCAAACAAATATGACCAGCTGGTGTGACACCAAAGAACGTGTTCTGCCTATTGTCATTAAGAGACAACGACTCTTTCAAACATGCATGAACTTGAGTTTCTTTGATCCTTACCACATTAAAACATAAGAGCCTTGAAATAAGAAAATAATTAGCAATCATGAAAGATGAACAGAATTTTTAAATTAAACAGATTTTTGTTTAATTTAGCCTCATTAATACGACAAATGCCTGAGTTGTTAAAAAAAACCCTTAATATTTAAAAAAAATTCCTTACAGGATAAAAAAATTTAAAACAGAAGAAAACTTCAAAACAAGTGTTCCGCATTTGGCCAACAATAAAGAAAATTCTAATTTACAATTGAAATTAAGACATTGAATGCTCCTAATTGGAGAAAAGTATGAAAAAAATATATCTACAAATAAAATTATTTTTCAATGAGTTATATGAATTCAAGACATCTATTTCCAAAAAGATTTTATGTGAAGTTACATCACAATTTATTATTGCATGTTTGCCCATGATAAAGCCCTCCATAAATATACACTTACGATTAGAACATTTCATAAAGTTTTCATTTAAGAGGTCCACTTTTACTAAAGGCTCTACCTATTTGATATAGGAAAACCATATCAAAGAACATTGGTTGATGAAATGTTTCAAATTATATAGGTACTTTCAACGATCCAGATGTATCATTTATAAGAAACAAGCTTTTGAACACTAACTTTTCCTTTTCCACACCCTTAGTTTCAATACTTGCAAGTTTCCTTAATGCATAATCAAAGTTTTATATAATAAAAAGTAAGTGAATATTGACAGGTAAGTTTTTCTGAATCTAGCTTCAACAAAATATCTTTACAAGTTCAAAGGATCGTATATCATATTTTGTGTGACAGATGACCTGATAGAATAAAAAGACTTATATATGTCTCCTTTCAAGAGTGAATGAGTGAGCTGTCCCAATTTTCACCTAAAGAAGTTGATGTTTTGAAGAAGACATTTTTCTAAGCTTCCATGCAGCAAAAATTTCATAAAATTATCAACATAATATTGTGAAAAACTATTAAAACGTTTTTTTTTTAGTTTAGAATATAGAGAAATAGAAGAAAAAGTAGATCTTTACATGGCGTTTTCTCAAAACCTTAATTTCCAACCTCCAAACTCATTCACCCTAGACCCAAGACATATTTAAGTCAGCATACACAACAACACAGCAACTTTATATATTTACATTTACATTTAGATTGAACGACAACTCTAGTTGTCACAGTCAAGGGAAGTCTCCAGCTGATAATATGCAAAGGTCACAAAAAATACAGCTTGTTTTACAAAATAATATGAGCAGGTCGAGAATGATTTATTTAGAGATATAAAAAAATTAAGACCCTCTGCCAATTTGATTAGTCAGATGTCATAGGGACTTGAAGAAATTGCCAGTTAAACTCTAGGTTTTTTTCTTTCTTTTTAAAAACCATTTAACCATTTTAAACCGAATAAAAATATCTTATTAGAAAATTAGGATAATTTAAAGCATTGTACAGAATATCTACACTTAAGAAAGTTGAAACTTTGAACCCTGATTCTGTTGGATAGGTTGCGAGACATACTGAATAAATAACAATGGTTATGGGTGTGTATGTGTGTGTGATAATCACCATTTCTCATTTCTGTGTGTATTTCTACCTCTGTCTACCAACCTGCCTAATTATACACCATCTAACCCATTAGCCTCAATCCTATGTCCAGCTTTCCTACCCTGGCTACCCAATTTATTAGACATACGCCTGGATGAGAGAATAACCAGCATTATTTTAAAATCAGCGTGAGAAAGTCCTGAGAAAATTGGAATGAATTAAAAGATTACATGATTTTTAACTATGAAATTTGATTTAATTTTAGGCATTTTATATTCAAACATGAGATTTGCACAATCAGCTGTTATCAATTTTTTAAAATAATGCATGTACCATAAAATGGACGAAAATTTTTAAGTATTGGCCTTTCCGAAAATTTCTCTCAGATGACAACAAATAATGCCACATGAAAAACAAATAATTTACTGAATAAAACAATAATAGTACTTTTTTTTTACAGATGCCATTTGAAAAATATATGAGAGAGGGAGTGAAATTGTTTAGACTGCAAAAGCTGTTTTCAAAAAACATATTTTACTTTAACTAATTGTAACCTCATTACAATATTATGTTTTTATTTTAATTTTGAAATTCTTAACTTAAAAACATTTTAAGAGGGTTTTCAAAGAAATATGAAAACGATAATAATTGAAGACAAGTGTCAATGATTAAGGAAAATTTTTATAAAGCAAAAGCAGCAGAAAATTATGGATTGATGATTTTGATATTGGACATTAACGTTACGACTTGTAAATGATCTTCTGCTATCCCAAATGATTTTTTTCCACACAGTGGTCAATGATCATTGATTCAAGAAAACCTCTTTAAACAAATGATCCATAGCTGTACAGCAGCCTTTAAAAAAATCCAAAATATAGCTTGAAAGAAAAAGTTAAAAAAAACCCAATTTCCTCCACACTTGGATTCAACTGCATCTTTCAAGTCTTCATTTGTATTTAGCTGTATGGTAAAAATACAACAATAAAACAGTGCTTTGAACAAAACAAGTTACAGGATACCTGTACCAAAATTATACTTGCACTACAAATTCGTATAAGATGCTGGATAAGAATACTGGAGAGCAACAGAGTACAAGAGTAACAAATAATATGTAAATGTTTGCTTTCTAGCATATCTTACCAAATATTTGTGAGACAACCACTTGAACCAGTGCAAATCCAGCACAAGTCAGAATTTTTACCTGAAAGATGTGGGCAAAATTATCCCTCTAGCCTTTCTACATCTTGAGATATTTCATTTTGAAGAAAATAAAAATAGTATACGGCATAACAAAATACTATATTCAAAGGGCTCTTACTCAAAATAAGTTCAAGCAACTTGTGTCTGTTTCACAGTGGTTGCCTCACATTTGTTTATGATTGTCAGAACAAGTAAGAGTCTTCTCTCAGTCAATTCTACAGCCGACGATTCTTTTACTTACCACTTTTTGAAGCTTAAAAGGAGATTTTAAAAAATCAAGTCTATGCTTTCAGATTCCAAGATACCAGACGTTTAGCATTGCTTTTTGTAGCAATTCTATGTAATATGCCACAAAAGGCAACAACAAAATAGGCTTTAAGAACTTGTTGGGTTAAGTTTATTGATCAATTATCATACTGCTTTAATGATTCGAAACTTTTTTGAGGATACTATATCAAGAGAGTCTGACAAAATCTGTGCCAGTACAAATTCAAATATTTGCTTATAGGAAGCGTCAAGTGGGTTAGAATTCATAAAAATTGTAACCAGTGTTGACAATTTTAGAAGGCTTCCATAAAGTTGTACAGAGAATTGGAACAAAACTTGAGCCACCATCGTTGAAGCCATCAGTGGTATAACTCAGCTTGTGTAGACTAGTTGCATGTTTAGTAACTGAAGTTAGAGAAGAATTTCATAATTTGAACATCAACATTCACCTGATGGAGGACAACAACCAACATTATTGCTAGCTTAAAAAGAAAAATCAAATAAACATCTACGCATCATCAAGTGATGATACAGAGAGAACTCTTAGGCTGACTCCTCTGCTCCTTCTTGGATGATGCTGCGTAAGAGTTGTTTGTGTCAATAATCTCTGCCTTGACCACTCGCTGGTGCTGTTCTACCTCAGGCTTGGTCAGTTTCACCTGCAAAATGTCGGCTGCTATCTTCTGAAAGCATAGGCTGACCTGTGGTATGCAGGGAAAGAACAAAATTATTTAAGAGCTTATAATTCAAACCCTATATTGAGGTGGATCTCTAGATATTAAATACAATAACTTTGAATTATAGTGTCCATAAATTATTGCAGTTTGGTCTAAGGTAAAAAAAATTATCTTTAATCAATGTACTAGGCATTATGTTCAAGTATCGCATAAATAAGAAATCCATTATGCCCTATATTTTTTTTTTTAAATGTGAAAGCTTTACAATTTTGTGGGGAAAAAAAGAAGCACTTTAAACTTAGATATTCTATGTGTCTTTTTTCCATTCATAACATAAGAATGAGCTTTTCTTCAAAATCTCCCAAGTACTCACTGAGTCTCCCGTTTTAGCTGAAATAAAATAACTCGTCATGTTGTGATCCGTTGCAAACTTTTGATGCTTGTCAGCTTTAACAGTTCGTATGTGTTCAAGATCACTCTTGTTTCCTACTAGAGCCATGTGAGGCATAGGACCCGCCCCACATACTTTTTTCACAGCTGCAAACCAGTCATCAAGATTCTCAAAGCTTGAGTAGTTGGTGATGTCATATACCAGGAGGACACCCTGATGGGAACAAATTTTAATCACTCTTAGACTAAAAGAGGGAGAAAATTCAAAGGCAAGCAGAAGCCAAAACTATTGCTATATCATGCAATACATTTTCATTCCATATCAACTTGGTAAGTAAAGGGAAAAGAAAAAGGTAAATATGATAGCTATTGTCATTAGGGCCTAAATTTATTTGAATGACAATGGAGTACCATAAAATTAAAAATTTCTGGCTTTCATTTCTAATTGATCCATGTAAAGCCATGAGAAATTATTTTTTTTTTTTTAAAAGAGATACTTTGAGTTCATTAAAAGTTTAAACCAATTAAAATAAAAAAGGGATGTAACCAGAGAGTTTTTAATTAAGAGAATAATACAATTAATAGTTGTTAATATGCATGTTTTTAACTTCATGAAGAGTTTCAGAATATCTTTCTGATTAATTAATGCTTAAGACATTTCAATATATATTTGATTAAAATAAAAGAGAAATCTTATTTACAACTATCACAATATTACTTGATTACATTATAATGAAAAACAGACCTACATCCAAACACTTTTGTGACTAATGTTTTTTAATAATGACTACTAACATGTGCTCCAAAGATGTAGTTGCTCAGCATGGTCCCCCCTAGAGTTTGACCACCAATGTCCCATACTTGCAGTGCTACATTCATGTTTCCTGTTGAACGATTGGAAAAGTATTTTTTACAAGTAAAAAATAGTGGAAAGTTTAAAGATGCAATAGAACAATTTTATAGACATATATAGTGAGAAGTTATGTCTCGCGTCTAGGGCGAATGAGTCTAGAGCAGAAATTTCTTAAGAGGTCCGATTTTTCTTCTCTTTTCTCTATAGGGTATTCTCACTACCCAAAACGAAAGTGGAGACTTGTATTTTGTTTGAGAATCACTTGCCAGTTCCGGACAGGCAGCCCCAGTTGATATCCTATAGAAAATCTACATATGTTTGTGACGACTGGGGAATCTGTTCCAACCATAATAATCACGATTGGTAAATAAAAGCTACGAAAGACTATACATCGATAGACAATCTATTCCTAGAGTTTTCCATCACCTACCCAAGCCCGCTAAGTCAAATGCAACCTTTTTTGACACCATCATTCAAAACTTGATTATACAACGGGATAAATAGTCCGAGAAGCTCATAGATTAGTAATACTAATCTCATACCCTAAATCAAAGATTATAACGGAGGCTGTTTTTCCTGTCTAGCACACCAAAGCGGGTTTCTTTATGTGTATTATTGTATAATAGATTGATTTATCTATCTAGAACTGGGTCTAGGTCTACTGCAGTTTACAACTACAGTTAAGCGGTACTGTGATGATGTAGGTAAATCTAAATGTATTAGAATGCACAGTGAATTTCAAAGCATTTAGACACAGAAATGGCTTATCTTAATAATGCCTTGTAACCTCAGAATATCTATAAAATTCATTCCCTTTACTTCAACAACAAGAACAAAACACATTTGTACTAAAGAAAATATTTAGGTGCTCCAAAAGGAAGAAAACGCAAGCAAGTTGATTCAGAGTCACAATAAAATGGAAACATTATAGAGGAACATAATAATAAAATTGATAGCAAAATCACATGTTGGGATAATCTAGATGGTAGTGGAAGCGCGCACAGATTTTTTACTTTGTATCATTGAGATCTGTGTTTGAATCTTGCGGAAGATATCTTTTTTTTTAAACCTTTACAAGAAAGGATTTTTTGCGTCAGATTGTGGGAAGAATCATTTTTAAAGTGTAATAAACGACAGGACTGATAAATCTATTAATACCTCAAACACCTATTCTGGAAAGATCTACCAACAAGGCAAGAAAACTTAATGAAGAACAACTATAGCACCTCTAATTTGAAACGTTAAAATTAAATTAAATATTTAAAATCTAGATCAAACTATTTTGTACTCGTCAACAAACACTAAAAAAATAAATTTTATACATAAAGAGGCCTATAGATATCTAGGTCAATGTCTTTATCTTCTATCATAGCTTTCAGTTTGTATTGTTGTATTTTTAGATCTAGTTTAAGTCAAAATTTATTATCACACTTTTACAACGTTTTGGGAAAAGATTTTCTACTTATAAATTCAAACCTATGACATTTATATTACAACTTTATTTTCTAAAACTTCATATCTCAGTAGAGCCCATAAGCTCTCGCTGTAAAAAAAAAAACTAAAAAAAAAAAAAACAAGGGAGAAAGTAAAACAATTTGGCAAAATGTAAGTTTTACTTTAGACTTGTGCAAAGCCCAAGTATCAGACTACAGAAATTTTTAATACAATTATTTTAAATATTTTTATGGGTTGTCTTGTATTTCAATTTGAATGAATTATCACTTTTAATTGCGCTTGCATGGACTATAGTTCCACCAAAAAGAAAGTGCAGCTATGCGCTACTTCAAGGCCCCTAAGCCTAGCAAGAGACTGGAATGAGCCATAGTTTTTTTGGTCAAGGGAAGATAAGTCTTAATTATCGAGCTAGTAAGAATACCCTATAATTAAAATCAGCAAAAGTTTGATATCTTACTACAAAATGTTAATTTTATTAATTTTCTAAGGTTTGCAAGCTAATATAAAAATCTCTTGTTCAAAACAGATATGCCTTTGAAGTGAAAACTGCCACATCCAAATCATTGCCCTGGACACTAGACATTATATGATATAGTAATGAGAACAAATATGAGAAAAACAGAGAAGAGGGAATTTGGTTGTGTATAACCCCTTCATGACATATAACGTACGTTGTTATTTGTCATGCCAACACGCAGACACGACGTACGTTGTCCTCAAATCGGCTGGTTTTGCCGTTCCCTATGATGCTTAGTCGTACTATGTGCGTTGTATTTTGCACTGCATAAGAGGGATATTTAAAGCAGATTTATTTGACATCCGACAATGTAATTGAAGTTCAGCAATGTTAGAAATATACAAATAATCCCTTCTCTAACCAAAAACTGCCTTTGTCATAGCGATTGACAGAACCTACACCATGAAGGGGTTAGGAAGCAGGGTTGTAAATGGCTGATGAAAAAAAACAAACTGAAAATGACATGAGGCTCTCACTAGTCTTTGGAATCAAGAAGACCTATAGAATAGAGTAACAACAGGCAAGAGCAACTCTCTAGAGAGCTCATAGGAGCAGCAGTTGTGCTCTTAATTAAGTTCAATATGCAAAAGGTTACTTGCAAGCAAGTTTTGAATTACTGATTAAATTTTTTCTCAATAAAATTGAGGAAAAAAAAATTAAGCTGAAATCCCAAATTTGAGGGGGGGGGGGTGAACTGAAATCACCTTTAACTAGAAAGATTTACACCCCTGAAGAAGATAAGTTTTGAAGTTTTAAAAAATTTATGTTGATTTTTATCCTAAAAATTTCATTACCAAAACCAATACCATGGCTCCACTTCCACCTGTCTGAGTGTCAATATGTTTTTTTATTTGCAGGTACTTGAATAGAAGGAAAAAAGTAAAGGCAGAATAAGAAAAGTATTTTTATCACATGATTAATGCATCAATCCGCCACTAGGGTCTTTTTTTTCTTCAGGTCAAATCTCTGACACTCATGTATTTGATAGTTGTGTTTCCAAAGCATATAAAATACAATTAATGCTCCATTTACAAAATATATTTTTTTTACTTAACCTTCTCTGAGCAGCTAAATGGATGCTACTGATTGCTTTTAAAAAAGAAGATCTTTTCTCACTATTATTTTTTTTTAATGTCTAATTTAAACTTAGTTTACAATCTTACCTTGCAAATTAATCCTTTTCAAATAAAAGTCCAGTCCAACTGTTTGCCCATATTGTTTGGAAAACTGTTCTTGGGCATATCTCATGCATAGTGATGTCTAAATGAAAACAAAAATGATAATTCATTTTAATACCTCGGCGGAAAGTGCATGGAAATCTCACTTTATGGATTTGATTTGATACATCACACTTCAATTTAAAAGTATAATTGAATATAGTGTACAAAATGATTAAAAAATTGGTTCAAAATAATATAGGGATATGCTTCTCCTATCTTACTTATTATACAGTCGGACCCGCGAAATCGGGAAAAATCCCAGGGAACGGAATTTTTTCTATCTAAAGGCATCGGGAAATCTTACCCGCCTAATCGGGAAAAAAATCCGTAAATGACTGTCAATATCAAGTGTTGACGGCATGTTATTTGCGCTCTAGACATAGGGAAAGCGCATCACTCAGGCGTTATGAATGAATTAGCACACAGGTAATTGATAAATGTTTGCTCTGTGCTTAGGCGACGTTTAGCAAGATGCTTGGGAGGGGCGTCAAGAAGTCTAACTGCCATGCGATGGTCTCATGGGTCAGTTCATTCTAGGTAGACATTGGTCAAGCTGTGTTTGATCTAATGGGTAATCTGACAGATGGTAGACACGCGCCAGACATGGTGCAAACAAAGTGGGTTTTTAAGAAAGAGCACTATTTTCTGTGTTTGTTCTTATTCTTTTTCTTACAAACACTTTCTCTCCATCTATCTAACCCCCCCCCCTCTCTCTCTCTTTCCACCTTACACCTACAAACACTCTTCCTTCTCTCCTCCGTCTTTTAACTTCTCTCTCTCTCTCTGACTAAGTCTCCATCTCTTCCTTCTCTCTCTCTCTTACTCTGTCTGTTTCTCTCTGTTCTCTTTCTCTCTGCCTGAGTTTTACATTTATTTCCACGAGAGGTCCAACTTTTAGTAAAAAATGCAAAGACCCGGAAAATTGGGAAAACCCGGATAATCGGGAAAAGATGCCTTCTCCCGAAATTTCCCGATTAAGCGGGTCTGACTGTACTATGACTTTCATGATCTGCCCCAACGTTTCTACTCTGTTTTGTATCGCAACCAGGGCAAATGAGTTGGATGTTGCAATGTTAACATTACAAGGTATAAAATTTTGAACAATGCATTTATTTTAGCTTCCTAACAGTGAAAAGAGACTGAAATTATAAAAACCTGTGAGAAGATATTAGAAAGTCTATAGATTTTTTAAGAAAAAAGGGAGTAAATCTACTTTCAACAGGCTTTTTCTCAAATTAAACTCTCTGACAGCTGACTCATTTGCACCAATTGCAAGATAAAGTTACTGAATTAAAATCCTCAAATGGTTCGGATTAATGAAATAAAATCATATCATGTTTTTAAAACCTGTGCTCATAAAGTTGTCATTGCAAAGCCTTTAAAAAACTTCCTGAACAAAATGTTGAGGGCACATAAGCTGACTTGACAATAGATGAGGAAACTGATTTTTATTAGGTTGCGAGAAGGTGGGAAAAGTTGGAAAAGACACAATAACTCTAATCTAAATTGCTATTGATGAGTGGTTCTGCATATATAGAATCTCTACATGTATATTCATTTTCTGCAGCAGTCTCACAAACCAAGCCGAGTTATGGGAATATAATTGAAAAAAAATTGACATTTTCTATCAGAGTGTAACAATTTTATACAACCCTTTCCCCTATGCGGCCAATCAACAGCAGAGTTCTGGCCACCATTTCTCAAAACTGCAGATTGAGATATAAACTATTATTCTGAAGCAGGATGATAATGTATCACTGTATGACAGTATGTAAGGGCCCCACCACTACATTCTCTCCAGTCAGTCCATTGAAAGTAACACAGCAGGGGACCAATAACAACAGCATGATGAGCAAACCACAATCAGCGGAATTTTTATTGCATGTTACAGTCATTGATAGATGACATATAAAAAAGTTGTATGCCAGCTCAGACATTTGGTATGAAGAGGGATTGAAATTTGCGCTGGAAGCAAGGCTATTCCTAGGGCTGATAAAACTGCCAGGTGCTCCTCCTGGAAGTGGGGCCAAAACAGTTATTGGCAGGATGTCTACTTGTTTACCGTACTGATCAATGCTCAAGACTACATAATGTTACAGCGCAGTTCTTTTTAATGAAGAAATTTGCCTCTGGACATTTTTTTAAGTGGACAATTCGAAATGTTATAGATTATGTTTTACCTTCTACTCTTCTAGTCCATACAAAGGCATAACCACAGGCATTTATTTCAACGGCAGATCCTTATTTCTTCCTCATATTAGGGACTCAATTTGATTCCTAAAAACCCAAGAGGTGCGAGTCTATCAGCCATTGCTCTTCTCATCCTGAGAGAGCAAAGAGTAACAGTGCATTCTAACACCCCACTGGCACACAGGCATGGCATAAAGTTTTTCTGATTAATTTTGCAATGCTGAAAACAAATCTGTAACCAAGCTTTAATCCTTGCAAGTTAGGCCCCTAGGTCTAAATGTTGAGTTTTTTTTCATTACATCTCTCCATTTCAGGTAGGCTACATGACTATAGAATTAATGCCTTCAATTTGTCTGAGAGTGGGTGTTGAAGTGCAATTTTACTGTGCAAAGAATATAAATCTAGATCTAGAATAGAATTCAATAGATGGCTAGCTGTTGTTCTCATTCCCATCCCAGGGTGCAATTATTTAATAAACCGATAGCTCATACCTTTCCAGAGGCTCCATCGCCCATCACCACAAGTTTCAATTGCCTGTCTGGGGACTCATCCTCTGAATCAGACATCTTGTAGATCTAATCTTTTTTAGATAGAGTGCTGATCTTGAGCAGAAGAGCCTGAGTCAATCTAGAGATACGAAACACCAGCTTTCTTTCGGCACACTTCAGTCAAGCATCAAGTTCTTGCCTTGTCAAACATATGAGATAGGTTAGGGATGCGTTTTCATCAAGTTTAAAATGCACAGAAATGAAGCTAATGAGAGGTTTTGGGTGACCTGGGTAATTTGCGAATCAAGGCAGCTGAAGAAATTGGCATGTACTTAGTGATCTACGCCATTTTGTATTGTATGTATCTAGACAACCATTTATGTGGCAGATTTTGAGGAGTTTAATGGTAAAGACACTGAAAAGAAATCAATGCTTTTAAGACAACAATAATTTTCGTTAGTAACAGTTTTTTATAATATAAAATTTTATGCCCATTTCCTTATCTTATTTTAATAGCTATCATCGCTGGTGCTACTATTATAAGTATCGCTTCTATTAGCCGCTCTGTAGAACTAGAAGTTTCAACACGAAAATCTAACTTGGCATACATCAAAGAAAAAGGAGATTCCCTTTTGATACTCTAAACAATAAAGCCTTCCTTAAATCAAAAATTGATTAAAAAAAATTGATCTTGCTTTTTTGCGTTGATGGAGTTGAAGAACACGTAAGCGTTACTTTATTCTTCATTGCAGACAAACATGTTGCTGACGTGTTCTTTTTCTCCCTAGAAATTGTTGGGTTTAGTTGCATCAGAAAACACCAGTTTGTAAACGTAGATTTGCTATTTTTAGTTCATCGAGTTCATCTATCAGAATCGAAAGCCAATCAGCTTCTTGCAAATAATATCCACGGCCAATCACGGAATACCACGACAATTCACGGAGAAAAAGCGGGGGTACAAGGTAAATAAAAACCCAACTGCGAAAAATGTGGACACTTTCAAATTCTACAGACGGACAACATTAAAAGAACAGTTTCTTGGCGATATATACTAAGGAAAACGAAAGAAGCCGTTCAAGTGGAGACTAGGTAAAGCATAAACGTTAGCATTTGTAGTAACAAATCAAAGTTCATAACAATAAACGTTTCTATGGTTTAACTCTCTTAATTCTTTAAATAGGCCTAATGTGGCTAAAAGTTCTTTTTGAAATTTCGATTGGATTATTTGGAAAGCAAATTTATATTGTTTATGAATGACTACGTTCTACTATTTCAATTAATTCATTCTTTAACTAATTTCAGGTTTAAAGTCTGATTGTGTGGTTTTAACTTTTCTACAAACACAACTGCGTAAAGACTCGTGTTGACAGCTGATATATAAAACAACTCAGCCGCCAACTTAAATTTAAAAACAAAGTTAGCGCTTGGACGCTGCAGGAATCTTAGCAACGCACAGCAAGCAGCCACGGTTGAACAGGTTAAAATGCTGCTTAGAGTTAAAACTTGGGGTCCTCGAAGAAATCGGAATAGTATGAAGAACCACCGACAAAACGGCCATGGAGCACTGGTTGCCCTGGCGTCAATGATGATCATGGCCGTGTTTCTTCCACTTGCTGTGTGCCTACCTGAGGAAGCGGTGGACTACTCGGACAAATTAGTGCCCACCATTGGCATTGATTTAGGAACAACATACTCATGGTAAGTGAATCTCAAAACAATTATTGATGTAGACTTATAACATTTTAGTGCATTAGGCCCGCCAACTTTCCAGGCTTAAAATGTAGGCCTATACATGTAATTTATTATAAAAACAAAAGGTAGTAGGCCTATGCCTAGTAGACTTTAATTAAATAGGCATGATATGCCTAAACGGGGTAAAGGGCATATTTACTAGTTTTGCTTTTCATCACTAATTTTCTTTCAACGCTTTTATGTTTTTATTTCGCTTATTTCTTTGAGCTTTCTGTAAAAATAGTTTTCTCCAAAACCCTCTTGACATGCATATCTACCAGCATCCTTCTACTTCCAAAAGTAAGTTGATTGAGAATAAACCTTGTAAATAATCATTTCGAAAAAAAAATGTAAGCTACAGTTAAATGATATTAAATCGCTTGAAAGGCTTTTTTTCTTCACATTTGAATCGAAGAATTCCATTTTGCTTTTCACTTTATGAATATCATTGACAAATTTAGATTTAATTATGTTTGTTCGAATTTACAATTTCATTTCCATCTCCCATGTTTTCTTCCATTAAGTGTCGGTGTTTACCAAAACCAACATGTGGAAATTATTCCGAACGAACAAGGGAACCGGATCACACCATCGTATGTGGCTTTTACTCCTGATGGCATTCGCCTCATCGGCGATGCCGCGAAAAACCAATTGACATCCAACCCAATGAACACAATATTTGACGTCAAGCGCTTGATGGGCAGGACTTGGGATGATCCAGCAGTTCAGAAGGACATCAAGCATTTTCCTTTTAAAGTGGTGGAAAAACACAACAAACCTTATATTCAGGTTAGCAATTAGTGTAGGCTTTTTTCATGTTTCAACGCTACTTTAGTATAATTAAATTGGGCATAAGTAGAACTTTGCTTTATTAACGTTTTCTTGCTGTATTGTGCAGTTAATATTGGTGGTAATGATTGCTGTAAAAGTTCAACAAAAATTTGGGAAAGAGACCATACTCTATTTATACTTTTACTTCTCTTTTAGATACTTAGTTACCGGGAGTTACAAGGATATCGTCAATAATTTATAGCCTTTGGGGTGCCTCTATTTTCAACATCTCATACTTTACCCAGGATTGAAGGATAAAACAAACGATATTATAAAATTTGCTAGTGATATGAAACAACGCTTTCAATCCATCGTTAGGTTGAAGTCTCAGGAAAAGAGCGGCTGTTTAGCCCTGAAGAGATCTCCGCCATGGTTCTGTCTAAGATGAGGGATGTGGCAAGCGAATACCTGGGTAAAAACGTGACCAGTGCAGTGATCACCGTCCCCGCCTACTTCAACGACGCTCAGCGCAAAGCTACCGTGGATGCCGGACGGATTGCTGGTCTAGACGTAAAGAGAATTCTTAATGAGCCGTGAGTTTAATTCTTCGTTGAAGTTCTCGGTTTTTGTGATGAACTATGTCATAATAAAAATAAAACCTGTAAATATCATTTTATCGTCCCTCTCACTTGACCATACGTAGAGTAACATGAAGACACGACCGTTTTTATAGAAATGGCGTCTACACGTTTCTGACTTTCTCTTTCTCCAACTAAAATAAAACAATAAAACCGATACGAACTATTTTTGTCTAGTTGCTGATACAGTACTATTTTCCCAATTACCCTATATTCCCTGTGCTATTGTTTTTTTTTTGCCTTGTACCTGATCCTCTTACAGGATAAAATAGGAGAATGAAGATTTTTTTTCCAATCCACAAGTGTTTAAACTTGATACATGGGATACTCACAGAAACGGCAACTGGTGTTAACGGCATTTAGTCTTGCTCATACTAAGTCATAATACAAACATGTCATGCAATAACATCAGCTGTTGCGGAATACATTCTGCAAAAAGGAAAAAATACTGGTACTAATGATAATAAACTACATGACGAAAAAAATTCATAGGAGAAATTAAGAAGAGAAGAAGCAACGGAAGAATGATTTGGACAGAATATCATGGACAAAAAATGGAGTATATGAGAGTTTATTTTGTACACGACTTTCCTTTGATTGTTATCAAAATAAATTAATTTTAACTCAACAGAACCGCAGCATCTCTGGCTTATGGAGTAGAGAAATCATCTAAAGACTCAGAGAAGACTGTGCTTGTGTATGATCTGGGCGGAGGAACTTTTGACGTTTCTTTACTCACTATCGACAGTGAAGTGTATGAGGTCGAGGCAACAAACGGAGATACACATCTTGGTGAGTTGAAGCATTATTAAGTTGATTTAAAAAGAGAAATGACAGAGGGGAGTTTTTTTATTATATATGAAAGTTTCTTTCCGTATAATTTAAAGTTAAAAGTAACCAAAGAGTTATCGAAGGGTTGATGTTAAGAATGTAACTTCAAGGCGTGTTATCAGTTTAAGAAACAGTATTATCTTCCTTTGTCACAAAATATGCCATCTTTATTAAGAAAAAATTGTTCAATCTTTCTCCACCTTAATGTATCAAGAAGCAACTCAATTAACAACAACAAAAAAAAAACTTTATTCAGGCGGCGAGGATTTTGACCAAGTAGTCGTGAAGTACTTGCTAAAGGCTGTGAAGAAAGCGACAGGAAATGACATCAGCTCTGACATCAAAGCTTTGCAAAAGTTAAGGAGGGAAGTTGAGAAAGCAAAAAGAGCATTGTCCTCGCAGCACCAGGTCAAAGTTGAGATCGATGACTTAGTTGGAGGCCAGGATTTCAGTCATACCTTGTCCAGGGCCAAATTTGAAGAACTTAACACAGTGAGTACACAGGATGTTTGAGGAGACAACATGAGAGGTTTTTATTTGCAGGGAGGGGGTGTCGAACGTGTTCTATAACTAATCAATATATGAAACTCATAAGCTGGAAAAAATACTTTCCACCAAGTCTGTTAATGCTTGAGCATTCATGTACGACAAGATACAAGAGCATTTTAACAGTTACAGTTTTTCACTTTGCTGAGAAAGGTACGTTTTTGACGTGGTTGCCTTTTTCCCAAGCATTACGCCCACTCCCTTTCCCACGCCCTCTTTCTTTTTCTTTCCATCGTTCTAGTCGGTATTCTTTAAAGATATTGCGCTAGTTTTTTAGTCTTCACCCTCCACAAATATTTCATATATATATGTATTTTTATACCTTGTACATTATAGGACCTGTTTCGCAGCACACTAGCGCCTGTTAAAGCGGCCCTTAAAGATGCTGGAGTTAAAGCAAGTGACGTGGATGAAATCATCTTAGTTGGAGGCTCCACGAGAATTCCTAAAATCCAGCAACTTGTGAAAGAATTTTTCCACGGCAAGGTGAGCAGTTCCAACAGAAGAATAAATTTTTATTGTTAAAAATTTTATCTCTGCACGAGGGCAGGCTGGTAATTAAGTTCCGTTTAAGCATAACCTTTTTAAATACATGAACAATACGTCAAACGGAAGCTTAATATCTCAGTTACATACTTAGCACTCGATGTTTTGACACACAGCCTCCAACGTTTCACTAGTTGACGCACGCCGTCAGCGAATAATTCAATCGACTGTCCTCGGCACCATCTGCGATAACTTCCTCATCATCGTCATAGGTACTTCAGGTACTTCTTGAGTTTGGGAAACAAATAATAGTCAAAGGGGCAAGATCGGGGCCGTATGCAGGGTGCGGTCGTTCATTGCATGCACTGTTTCTTGTATTTGTTCAACTACTTAATGATCGTTCTTCTATAATTATTTGATTTAGGAACCCGCTAGAGGAATCAACCCAGACGAGTCTGTGGCATACGGAGCTGCAATCCAGGCATGGGTGTTGGATGGATCTCCCGGGGCAGAGGGAGCCAGCCCTTTGGTTATCAATGTCAACCCTTTAACGCTGGGCATTGAGACAGCTGGGGGAGTCATGGCTCCAATTATCAACAGAAACTCGGAGATTCCCACAGTCAAGTCTCAGATTTTCTCCACAGCAGCCGACAACCAGGAGAGTGTTACCATTCAGGTAATTGCAATCAATCATTACAACTAAAGAGCTTTACACGCAGAGTAGTGCTGTTATTTCTTTAACTGTTATATCTCTGAATACATTGACCACATATATATTATACTTATGTATAATTAATATGCTTTCCTCTCTATTCCCGCTTAAGACACACACATACCGATCCGTAACAAAAAACGGAATTTTATGAAACCAACCATATTATGTCAAAGATGCAAGTTTTTTTAAGTATCTAAAAATAGTTACAAAACCCCCCTGTCCAATTTTTAATAAAATTATTTGAGTATATTGTTAAAATAATATAACTAATGCAAAAAAAAAATCAAGACTCTTCTTTTCTCATTCCGAAATATTGCTATGTAACTTCATCGTTCATGTAATTTTCGAACATCTAATTCCCGTTTATTTCGTTCTCCAGGTGTTTGAGGGAGAGCGACCAATGACAAAAGACAACCATCATTTAGGCCGTTTCGACTTAAGTGGACTGAAGAAGGCACCAAGAGGAGTTCCTCAAATACAAGTCACCTTCCAGATCGATGTTAATGGTATTCTGAGAGTGACCGCCACCGACAAGGACACCGGCAAAGAGAACAAAATCGCCATTGACAAGTCGGACACCAGCCTCTCGCCAGAGGAAGTAGACAGGATGGTCAAGGAAGCGGAAGAGTTCGCCGAAGAAGATAAAAAAGTCAAAGAAAGGTTAAACGCAAGAGCTTCTCTAGAAGGCTTGGCTTATTCAACGCAGAAGCAGATCAGTGATCTTGGTGAGAAAGTTGGGCAGACGATTAGTCAAGAGGAGGCGACCAGCGCCTCAGAAGCGTGCGAGAAGACTCTTACTTGGCTAGAGGAGAATATCGAGGCTAGCGTGGAAGAGTTGCTAGAAGAGAAGTCAAAACTGGAGGGTGTCATCCACCCTATTATGAGTAAACTGTATCAAGCTGGCAACACAGCACAAGACTCAGAGGAGCGGGACGAACTTTAGTGTGTATTCTGGGACTTTGAGCTATCTACTCCTGTGATAATGTTGTGCTATTGCACCTATTGATATTCAAATAAGTTTACTTGATTTGAAAAAAAAACCCAACAATAGTTTGTGTAAAAATGTACACCTTATGCTTGTAATACATGTACTATAAGTTATATGTTTTTAAAAAAAGAAATGAATACAATGCAATAAAATGATGCCTGTAGTTTGATAGATACACCATATAATATTTTGATGTTTCGATATGCTTTTTTATTTTACCCTTTATATTTTTGTACTTTTATACAAAATTTTATCATACATCTGCTTGACAATAATTACCAGCATTAAATTTTGCTATGTCATTTACATACAAAAATATTGCAAATCACTTTTAGTTGGTTATCATTTAAACAAATTCACTGCTTTCGTCATGTGCAATATTTTCTATCAAGAACTTTGGGAATTATGACTACATTATTTTGATTTAAAAAATGAGTATAATGTATATTACCGGATCTGCACTTTGTTTGAAGGGCAGTAGCTCCTGTTTATTTATGGTTGTCTGTCTTTTCTATCTCAACTATACATATCGTGTATGGCTGTAATAAATTCTCATCAGATGGCCCTTAAATGACTTGAGAGTTAATTCTTGTACTTCCTAAAACGAGAACTCAATTATCATTACACACATTTTTTCAGCAGAAATTTTTGCAAAGCAGAAGGTTAAAAAAGTTTGTTTGTTTTTCAAAGCCTACATAATAATTCACGTTTGTTTTCTCTTCACCTCTGGGACACTTATTGGCAAAGTATTTTCATTATTATCACATGCATATATGTGTGCATACAAACAAAATACATTTATCTAAATTAGATTAAATCCCTTTTTGTATTGTTCATATT
The DNA here is from genome assembly GCA_019649035.1 of Elysia marginata. NCBI lineage: Eukaryota > Metazoa > Mollusca > Gastropoda > Plakobranchidae > Elysia > Elysia marginata. The sequence goes on from BMAT01012903.1 coordinate 446,492, forward strand.
GCAAAGTATTAGGTTCACCAATTTTTGCAGTGTGTTTGTAACAAAACTGAAAAACTGATTTTTATTTATGTACTATATAACTTTAGCAGAGTTTGTTTTTTTTACTTGTAGGATTAAAGTTCTAGTAAAACAAATTATCTAAATTATCTACATGTTAAAAGTACATATGCTGAGAGTGACAGATAGCAGAGAGAGACAAAGTAAAAAAAAGAGAGAGAGAGAGAGAGAGAGA
>BMAT01012914.1:7969-25356 GCA_019649035.1 Elysia marginata
CTCTCTCTCTCTCTCTCTCTCTCTCTCTCTCTCTCAAACCGTTTTTTCTTTCGCGTTTTTCACGTTCCCTCTCTTCTTATCGTCTCTCTGTTTTCCCCTCCCTTATTGATCGACCCATCTCCTATCCTGATGGCATTGCCATCATTGCCCTATCTCGCCTACTCTTTCTTTACTAAGTTCTCACCTTTTCTAATTACTACTCGGATATAATGAGTGCTCATTTCTGGTGCCCAATAAAGTCACTTACCAATTTTTGTAAACAGCTTTATGCCTAAATTTTTTGATATAGAAATTAGCCAACAAAAAATATATCATTATTTTTAATGAATTTAAAATTTAATAAATATGATTTCAGAACAAATGATATTTTCCTCGTGTTTGACATAATTTTAAGACGTGAAAAAGAACAACAGAAATTTCACAAGGAGACAGCGCATTTCGGCAAAAAGTGCGTGAGGGCATGAGCTGATGTAGTTCTTCCCATAACCCTCTTTTGAAGAAGTCAGTAAAAAGTCAAACGCAAATAAGGACCGAACGTAGCTCGCTTCTAACTTTGCATACGAAAGATAATAGTTCATACGCTTCTTGCTCATATGATAGGTATTTAAGTTGGATCTGGTGTGTGTCTCGCAGTTTTGATAACACTAATAGTTTTAAGATGAAAAAAAAAGAAAACAAAGTTGTTTTTTTAATTAGCAATGACATCAAGATATGCTTAGGCAGCTAGATATCAAGTAGAAAAAAAAAGTTTTTTTTTAATTCTTATTCTAGATTATCTCAATTTCTGACAATTGACGAAATAATTCATCAACTGGCGTCGATGAGTTTAACACTAGCGACAACAGCTATGGCTGCAACCTGTTAACTCCAGTCCTAGAGTATTGTGGGCGGGTACACCATTTTTGTCTTTCTTCGCGTGGGCATAGGTAGTTCGTATCCTAATACTAAAATAATAACGTGTTACTGGTGCTATAAAAGGCCCAGGGCACGATTACTGTTGAAACAAGCCTCTAGCGAGACACAGGACTTGATCTGTTAGCGGGCCGTAAACATCCTCTGTTATCTTTATAATCACGACGGAATCAAGAGCCTAAACACAGTAACATCACCATGAAGCTCCTAAGATGTGCAAGCAGACTTAACTCCGTGCTGGTAGTTCTAGCGCTCTTCTCTGCCTTTGCTGTTTATTCTACCGAGGTGAGGCTAACATTCTACTTTGCTCTCCATTATACCCAACAAAATAATGCGTCAAGAAATTGTTTTCAAACAAACCAACAAGGGTACTGAACCAGAATAGATTATTGAATACATTTATTTATCTCTTTTTATGGCAGGAGGGGTGAAATGAAGACTATTTGTATATGCGGTTTTAGAATCAAGCATGTCCAATGGAAGTAGATTACACAATGAGCCAGCTGATATTAATATTATGCGGTCTCAGAATTAAGCACGTCCCAATGAAGTTCTATTTTTTGTTTTGAATTTTTTTCAAAATTAACAAGCTTATTTGTATGTGCAGTTTTAGTGTACTCTCAGTTCTTCTATGCGGAGCTGAATTGAATCTCAGCTTTTTCTTGAGACTAAAACTGCTTTAAAATTGTAAAACAATTTCTTTTCTTTGTGTGAGCTTATTTGAGAAAACTCATCTGACTTTTTTCGATTTGAAACTGCAAAACGTTACACTAAATTCTTCTTGTTATTTTTTGTTTTAGTTTATTTGGTTTTGTTAATATTCAGTTCAAAAGTAATGCGATAAGACGAAATAATACTTATTTGGCGAAACATTTTAATAAAAATATATAGACAAAAAAACATAACAATTAAAAAAACGCTAATATAGCACATACTTTGATCCCGTGAGCATTCGGTTCTTTCACTCCGCGTATCAGAGGCAATGCTTTGGTGCTAAAACTTTCGACAATTTTCCAAGCACTACTGAACAGCTTTTCCCTAACGAGTTTTGACTCATAATTGTGACGAACTAATAAGAAAGCCCCCTTTCTGTGTTTTTTGTTACCTTCACTCATCAAAATTCCATGATAACTGTTATTTCAGGCTCAAGAAGACATGAGCGACAACGATGCAGCCGCTGAGGACATCGAGCAGGTGAGTGAAGCTCTAATATAAAGTCATAAGCAGACCCCGTGTCTAAACTTTAAAAAAAAACCCTCAAAAACTATTAAAAGCTATAGAATTTTTTTTTACTAGATCTAGAAATGGCAAAATGGAATTCGGCAATTCAACACTTCAGGGATTATGTATTGCAATCGTTTGTGAATCCTTAAATTTAAAATCCTCTATTCAAATTGCAAATATGGGGATAACATTAAAAGTGAACAGGTTTTTGTTTCATTTTTTAACAATGTTAGCTAAAGTACCACTACCATGTAACTGCCTGCATATTTCAAGACAACTTCACAAGAAAGCTAGCATCGATTTTATCTTTAAAAAAATATTTCTTAGTTTCCATTTTTTTGTGTTAAAAATTTATTCCAGGTCTTAGAAGATATTGAGGATGGTGATGGTGATGATGATGGCACTGATGAGGAATTTGATGAGTTCTTTGCTGAGGTAAATCCATGTAGTTTTCTATGTATCAAAAAGAATGTTTTTTAATTTTCAAAGCCAAAATCATAAAGAATATATTCGTAATGTAATAATAATAATAACAGTAATGACGAACATTTACAAAAAGCTCAAAGCGCATTAGACAACAATGACATTGACCTGTTTTCAATACACATGTAAGTAATGTTTAAAACGTTGCTTTGGACTTTGTTCTCATAAAGAAGTTAAAAGTAAAGAAAAAAAAGCCTTTTTTTATATATCAACTAATCCACTAAATGATCTAAGCGCTTTAGATGGGTTCCACGACAGGTTATTACCAATTAAATTACCTTTTGAACTCACAGAGGAGTAGCGAATAAAGCGCATTACTCTAGCATATTTCCAAGATCTTTTACTGCCTATAATTATAGTTAGGTACTCCTTTAAAGCATGATGAGCCGGGGAAAATGTGTGTAAATAGCCTTTCTCAAGGACTAAATGTCAACCTGCTTAAAGAAGCTTGGTCTCGAACCCAGGACCTCTCGGTCCGAAAGCTGAGCGCCTACCACCACTACACTACGACGCCACCCATGTGTTTCAGTATTTGCATGAGACTTTGATTTTATTCGAATCGACCTCTCATTTGTAATTTACGTCTATCCTCCATAGTGATACTGCTTTACTACACCAATGGATGCAATACACTGTGTTCATCTCTTTTGGTCTTAGATTTTTTTTTTAATCTCAAAGACACATGTATCTTAAACTTCAAACTACCATATTTTAATAACCGATGAATTCATTGTAACGTTTCGTTTTAAAAAAGTTTATTCTCAGACTTTTATTTTTATAAAAGGAATTTCTCTTTTACCCATATGAAATAAGACAACATTGAATCTATTCCTGCTATCTTTCTCTGTGATGATTTTTCTTTTGCTTTACAGAATGAAGGAGAACTAGACGACGATGTAGATCTAGGCGCTGAGGAAGAAGATGAACCAGATGTGTACGAGACCAGAAAATGATTTTTTTTTTTTTGAGAAACTTCTAGAACGTTCAAGACGACCTAGATTTGTATTGGCTTCAGCGATGAAATTTAACAATAAAAAGGTTATCTGAAGAAAAAAAACTAGAATAAACGACTGTGGTTGGACAAATTAGGATTAAATATTGATGTGCAGCAAAACCTTGAATTTGAAAAAAAAATATTAAGAAAGTGTTGAAAGAATGTCATAACAAATCATGTCGCGTTGATATTTAACAATAAATAAACCTTTTAAAAACCTCACCGGCTTTTTTTCTCTTTTAGCAAGAAATACTCGTAATAGTTCTGTTGTCATGGAGAACTTGGAGTCTAAAGAAAATTAAAATGTCTTTAAAACAAAAACGCTTTCATTTCTTGCATCTTTGTTTGTTGTAAGAAATTTTAAAGAAACGCTAATCTTTTTCTGTGCAGCAGTTTTTGTGTTTCTTAGTTATCTAGAAATATTTTAAATTCTTTTCAGTGTTGTAACGTGTAAGGAACTCATAGCTTTATAATATTATATAGCATTGAATTGGATGATTAAAAAGCTGCAATCAGATTGCATCAAGGCACTGAGATGTGAGAAACTTTGAATGTCTACACATTGAGGTGAATTTTTGCTGTTCTAACTCTAAATGACTCTTATCTAATATTATCTTTAGGTGATAAACATTTAGAGGGGTACATTAGATTTTGATGGTCTTACCATTCACTAAAACTTTATTTAGTTAAAATTTAGTGTTCAGGTTTGCACGCCTTAAAGACACAAACCAGAGCAGGTTTCCTTATCGAATTCATTTTGTCGACTGAGAGGTTGATGCCACCGTCAATCTCATCTTAGAACAGAACCTTCGTCCTCACTTCGGTTTTGTTAAAATTTGAAATGACATGTAGCCCACGTAAGTTAAGTAAATAAAAATATAACAATTATACTTATTTAAATGATACAAAAAATGACAGGTTAATCTTTCTTTTACTCTACGCAATAGTGCAATATGTGTCGATTAAGGTAAGGTATAAGAATTGCCTATCTCTGTCTATGTCTCTGTCTGTCTCTCTCTATGTCTCTGTTTGTCTATGCCTCTGGCTGTCTCTGTCTTCCTCTTACTCATTCTCTGATCTTCATTTTGCCTTTTTCTTTCTTTCTTACTTTCTCACTTTCTCACTCTTTGGCACCGGCTCTGTGGCCTAGCAGTAAGACACTCGCTCAGAGATCAAGAGGTGCGTGGTTCGATCCCCAGCCGAGTCAAACCAAGGACTTTAAAATTGGTATTAGCAGCTGATCCGCCTAGCGACTGGCATTATAGATTCAGTGTCAAGTCTGGTCGGTCCGGTGTCAGGATAATGTGACTGGGTGTGGTGTACGCAAGCACTCCTTACATCAAAGTGTGGCCGTACGCTTTCAATTGTCCTAAGCGCCGTCTCTGATTTAACCTCGAAGTTGACTGGGACGTTAAAAATTCAACCAACCAACCAATCACTCTTTGACTCTTTCCAATGGTATGCCTCTCTCTGTCTTCCTTGTTTTGTTTATTTTTTGTCTGCAAAATTCTCTCAGCTATTATGTTTACCCCGATCCATTCTCTTCCCAACTGCCTCTAAGTTTTCTATTTACTCATTTTTATTGTGCAGACCACTGCAGTATTTCAACCTCCAACTATATAACTCGTCTCTATTACTCTCACTTTCCCTCTCTCTCATCCCTCAGATTTTCATAAAATCTCTATTTTATCAAACTTTTTTTCACTCGTTTTCTTGATAACTTTAAACATTTGTTTATCGAAGCCTGCAAATGAAATTTCGTCTCTTTTAGTTTCATATGTTTTTTCTTATAATTTGGTTATCCGCCTTTAAAAATACAACAAAAAAGCAATAATCAGGTGAGTTTCCTTTTTTTAGAACCAGCGGCAAACAAAAAATTCCTATTTATTGTATATTTTTAAGGACAAAAAACGAGATAGTACTAGGGTGACAAAAAAGTAAAATGCAAGATATTTTCATACAATATTTTATTGTATTAAAAGAAACATAGATAGGCAAGTAAAAGGAAGAAAAAATTCGAAATCAGCTAATTCTCAGTGATATAGGAATAGTAATTTGAAAATATTTCTTCCATTCACAACGGGACAGTATAGGTTGGTTGTTTGAATTTTTGTATACAAATTTCTGAAGGTTTTTGTTGACATCTTTTGATTGTTTACACTTGCAGCAGACCTCAAGGATAAATTTGCGAACATGAAAACCTAAAAAAAATCTGAAGCATAAAGTCAATTAGGAGAGAGAGAGAGAGAGAGAGAGAGAGAGAGAGAGAGAGAGAGTGAGAAAGAAAGAGAGAAAGATAGAGGCATTGAGAGGAAGGCAGACAGAAAGAGTTAAAAAGACATAGCCAAAGAGATGAAAACGGGTGCATGATAAAGAGGAGACGAGACATTTCAAGAAGAAACATTTAACCTTCCTCTTACGGATTACACTGTCTAGGGAAAAAGAAAGAAATAGCGTAATTAAGCTTATTCATTAAATAAGCAATTATACTAGAACTTCGTCATACACTTCATCTTTGTATCGATCTTGTACACGTCCTGGGGATAACAAGGTTTTATCTGCATTGGACGTACTTTAATATTAGATAGAGAGAAAAATTGGAAAACATAACTGGAGACGGTGTTTTCTGAAGTTAAATTTCCAAACATCTAACTCTTTCCGACTGGTCACACAGGCATACTTATATACATACAGAATGACTGTCACACAAACCAAACACAGCAACAAAACTTAGCCATAACTTGGAATAAAGAATGATCCCCATATCATGTCGTCTTAACATAGTCCAATACTTCGAAACTCCTTCAGAAATCTTGGACAAGGACTTCAGACGTTGTCACCTAATGCTGCCATCAGGATGTGAACACACCACGAAAGGAAACAGTAAGCCATGGCCTGTAGCGAACTCACTCTGTCCTGCCCAGACTCTAGAGATATCTTTGGTGGCGCGGGAGCCGGGTCCTCGCCGTAGTAAATATCGCTGTAGTCGATGTTGTAAGGGTCGTAGTTTTTGTATTGGTCTTCGTCATCGTCGGAGGCGCCTTCAGGCTTGCCGTCATACAGATAACCTCCAGTGCGAAACTCACAGCACACGCCCAGGTAGTTCCTCCTACACTTGCAGACTTTCCTGTTGAGTGGCAGTTCCCGTATTGTGTAGCGTCTGCCACCGTTCAAGCACGTCCCGGTACACTCGTACACGTCCTGGTACTGAGGCCCTGAATGTCCAGGTTGAAGCAGGCAAGCAGAGACCAGGGCGAAGCAGATGACCAGACTGTGTCGAATCATGATGGGCGAATCAAGGGGCCTTTCTTGATTCTGCAAATCTTGTAAACTTTACGTGCATGGAGTCTGCTAAAAGAAGAAAATTGTTGATATTTTTTTATCACACCGGATTATATTATAATCTGTATATTAAGTCGTACAAGGAGAACTTCAGATTTCTAGGCAACAACTTTTCTATTCCTTATTTCAATGTGTCCATTTTATGCATAGGCTTACAATCTTGAATCGGTTCAGATGATGACTAATTATCATTATGTTTTTCAATACTGCCCATGTCGTTTTCAACGTTTTCTTTTTATAAATCTCTGTGATTAAAATGTTTACTTTTGGCCGTGTTGATTTTCAGTGCTTTATAGTAATATATTATGTTCGCAAACTTGACATTAATCTAATGGTGTTTTAGAGATCAAAGTATACGTCCACCATATACAATTAATCGTGTCCTTTTTTCCTGAATGATGTTTAGTTATGTTTTACTGAAAACTATTTAAAAAGAAACACAGATTAGTGAATGAAAATATCTAAGCGAATTTTGAAAAATGAATTATTTAAAAGTGCATAGAATTTTTTAAAAAATATTATCAATTGGGTAGGTCTGTATAAACAATATAATAATAATTATACTAATGTGAAACGTCAAATCATTGTTAAGAAATATGAGGATATTCTTTTATTTTGAACCGGCTAGTAAGGCTGTGCACATTACAAAAATATTGCGTTTCGCTATCAAAACGGCGGAAGACGCTTTCGGAAGGTAGAGTTTAACTCTTTTATGCTATTGATCAATGTCGCTAAATCAATAATTATGTGAATTTGGGTCACATTGACCCATCGCACAAAAGAGTTTTACTCTAACGCCGCGGAGGGTCCGATGTTTTAATACAAACACCCAATATTTTCAAGATAGGCACAGCCTTAATTACAAACAAAATGATCTGCTACAAATCTCTTACGTAATAGTAATACAAGTACCTCATCATTCAATTTCTTATCCTATAGTTGAAGGATTGACAAACTTTCGTATGTATAAGTTTACTAAGAACTTAGCTATTTAACTCTCAACACAATGTGCATTCCATCTTGGGTTCTTAGCAAACTAAACTAGTCATCAATATTATCAAAACATAGAAATGTCATCTTTTTACAATTTTTGTAAAAGGGAAAAAATACAGAAAGGCAAACCAAGCATTGCAACTCATTGGTAGTAATTAACAATTAATAAACATCATGATTAATTAAATAATTAATTAGGTGGGACCACTTGTATATATATTCTTTTGGCTTTCCGAAGAGAACATGTTTTAATTTTTAACCAGTCCTGTTTAATAAAACGATGGACTTTCAAAGTTTTTCGTGGTATTACTAACAATAGCCAATGAAGCTGCAACCGGCTTTTGATGCTCTTTTAAAATTTGTCACAATGTCCAACTTTAGTATGTGGGTTTAAATCTAGAGGGTAAAACAATTCGGTTAAGAAAACTCATTAACCTGAAGTAAGAAAGATAGAAAATCAGTAGTAGCCTTGGGATGGAGGACTGGTATGTGGGCAAACAGAAATAATTACTTGCTGCTTATTAAAACTATATATAACAACTGAAGGTATGTAGACCTATTTACGTACAGCAACTTGCTTACCTTTTGATGGAGATCCAGTTTAAAAGGAACTGCTCCATCAGTTCAGCATTCGCCTCTTATAATAAGACTCCTACCAATGACTCATCAACACTTGCAAAATAATAACGCCTTTTTTCTACTTCTACGTTTTCTGACGTTTCTGCAAGCGTGTCATACATATATTGATAGAGGGGAAGGAGACGGGAGATTTACAGAGAGAGCAGGAGAGAAAGAGAGAGAGAGAGAGAGAGAGAGAGAGAGAGAGAGAGAGAAAGAGAGAGAGAGAGAGGATGGGGCAGATCGAAAGGCAGGAAAGATAGAGAGGCAGGTATAGATAAAGAGAAATATACAGAGAGACAGACAGACAGCAAAATAGATCGAGAATCAGATAGGAAAGCTGGCATGGACATACATAGAGCTGGCGGCGGAGGGACAGAAGGCGGAAAAATGAAAGAGATTGGGAGAGACATAGAGAGAAAAAACAAGAGATACAAGCAGACAGATCGACAGATAGACAGACTGACATGTCATACAGATAGCAAAGCTGATTGATTATGCTGTTCTATCTTCCTACATCTTTGAAGACGAATGACAGATTCAAACGCTCATTTATGGCGTTTATGTCAACACATGCTGAATGGCAACAGCTACCAAGAACAAAGTGCCAGTGAAAGAGATGAGCCGGAGCACACAGTTATATTATAAACACTGAAAAAAATAACAACAAGCGAAAAGAGCTTCATAAAATAAAGTATGTTTTAGCCAAGTGATGTCGCAAAGCTTTAAACTTTGTTCGCCGATGATAAAAATGAATTAACTTCGAACTTAGATCCCTTGGCCTGTTGAATGTAAATATCGACGTTTTGATTAGATATATAACGTTGAGAAGACTTTTAATCTTTTGCAGCTGCAATAAAACTAAAGCTCTTCACGCTCTAGTTTAAGAAATTTGAGTGGAAACGGGTAATCCCATTATGTCTTCATATGCAATGTAATCTCGTCTTCAGTTTAAATCCTCAAATGTTTTACATCTCTGTTGTATTATACTGTTCTTTTCAGAAGGCAGTAAAATATAACCAAAACTTATTTGTGTATAAAATTTGGTTGTATTGGTTGTTTTTTTTTCTTGTTTCGCGGAGTGATAGTTGGTGAATTAGCTTTTTTATCACCTGTTATCTCTCTTTCTCTCTCTCTCTATCTATCTCTATCTTTCTCTCTCTTTGACTATCTCTATCTCTTCCGTATTCCTAAACTGCCTCCGCAATTTCTCTCTATTTATCCGACAATAAATTGTCTCTTTATGTGTTTTCTGTCTCGATTCCTCTGTCAGTGTATGCTATTTATCGTACAGTCTTGATTGTGCGTAGATAAGTATGTTTAATGTATTTCTGTGCTTGAGTGTAAAATATATAATCATATCAATTTATCTGCCATTTGTTTCAACAGCAATGTCCATGCCATATTTACAATAATAGATAAATAAATTGTGCCCTATCTCATCTTATCTTATCATATTTCAGATTCTGAATTATAGAGAGAGAGACAAAGTCATTACAGTATTTCATATGATTATACTTAGTTTGAAAAGTATGGCTTATCAAAAGACAATGTTATTCCCTCTTTCGGTTTTTTAAATAATTTTATACTGTCAAAACATGTCGTTAGAGAACTGCCAACCTTCAGTCCAATGCTTACCTAGAAAAAGTTGTATTAAAAATGCAAGTTAAAAATTGATGTACTCAGAAACACACAAAAAAAAGTTTGAAGGAACTCATCAGAGATATTTTATGATTTCTAACTTTATTCAAAAGAACAGAGTGAATGCGATGTAAACGTAAACATCAGTCGACAAAAGACAGGACTGTAATGATTAAATAGATAGAAGAACATCGGAAAATGTAAAGGTCTTTAAAAACGTTGAACCTTTGAAAGATCAAAGAATTGACCTGGGATAGACTATGTATGAACACGTTCTAAAATTACATCTGTAAGGTGTTTTCATAGCCAAAACGAAATCCTCGATCAATTTTTTTTTTATTATCAGTTCTATTTGACCATTTTTGGTTTATTTAAATGATGGGTTCAATAGACGTATTATTGCCAATACTCGAAACTTAGGCGTGTGTCTGCAAATTATAGCTAAGTCGTACTCGGACCCCCATAAAAAGAGATGAGTCCTAAAGAAATGGAATTTTGTGAATAATTCGACTATCATGAGAACTAATCAGCATTATTTTACTCATCAACACCTGTCAAATTAAATTTTCTTCAGAATAAAACCATTAAAACAAATAGCTATTGTGCAAAAAGGAAAGTATTTTAAAATTAATATGTTTTCACGCAATTTTTTCAAGAACATTCTAGAAGATGGAGAATCGAAGATTTGACAATCAAGCTCCCCTCATGCAAAGCATGTACACTAAACTACGCGAGGCCATGAAGGAATGTGTGCCGATCCCGATTTAACTTTAAGCCTGGTCGTTAGAGGCGAAGAACATCAGGTAGCCGGAGAATGTGCAGTAAACTTCCCAGGGGTCACCGTACAACACGCTACTGCCATGGCCTGTGATGTACACCTGGTCACCTGGGACAGGAAACAGACGCGTGTCAACGATTAGTGTGTTTGTTGTTATTAAACCTAATCAAGAGCCATTTATATGAGGTTACGGAAGAACCGAAACAAAAATCATCGAAGAAAAAAATTCGATTTTTTAACTTTGTCATAGGCATAGCCTACACTATGGTTCCTCAAATAGTGCTTTTTTACGTTGTTTGTAAAGATCCGGTGACTTTTTCCGATGGTTACTAAAAGCCACTGAGCCTTCAGTTCAAAATGTTCAACTGCCTGGATTGTGTGAGACAATCGCTGAAGCTGATCATGCATAAATCAATAAAGAAATTAAACTGCCAAAATACGTATTACATCAATGATAATCAATTGGTTGACTTTGATTTGAACTCTCTCAAATTTAAAACAAACGAGATTTTCAATACCTTGATCTTTTTTACTGCATAATAAATGTTTGAAAATAAAAATCTTATATATATTTCCCTTGCGCTCGGTGTTCTCTGTTCGCATCATAAATAAATTTTGAAACTTTCATAGGAAACATCGCTGGAATGTTAAGGGAATATTTTTTAACCTGACGCACCTCTTTTCAGCGTGACAACCACTGCATTACTGGCCGAGCCGTAGTCCGAGGTCACGTGAGCATAGGCCGAGGAAATGTACTCTTGGTTTTTGTAAAGGTCCAAGTACAACACGCCGCTGAAGACAACAGGGCGGGGGGGGGGGGGGGTGGAATTGATGGAAAAACATGATGGACAGAAGAAACATCTTGAAGCAGTTTCTCTAAATCTACTACCGAAGCCAATTTCCTATGCCCTTTAGCATATTACAAAATAGTATTGTTTGCCAGGACTTCCAGTTTTGAGTAAAACTTTATATCAAGTATTGATTACATGATAATTATTGATTTGATTTAAACTTGAAGATAAATTGATATTTGACTGGCATTTTATCTAAGTAAGTCTTAAATCTCAAAGCCTAGTTTTGAAATGTAGGCTTTTAAAGTTTAGTGCCTGGTTAGAATTCAATGTTTTTAAATGCTAGATATTGACGCTTAAACTACTTTAAGTAGATTTTTTATACCTAATTAATGTTGAAAACTCATGTTATATTTGTTTAATTCTAACTGGTATGATTGCTAAGGTCTTTACACCTTTACCGTTGTTTAAACTTTAAACGCAATTTTCTCCAATTTTACGACTCCTATTCCTTACAACTTCAAATAACTAAAACTTCAGTAGGAGGCATTTTATCTAGTTTTGTTTGCATTAAAAATAGAGAAGTAGAGAGCATTTTTACTTCCCCATTTCGACTCAAGACTGGATGTGAAACATTTCACTCTCTCATTCGAAAAATCAAGGTAAAGCAATTAGAGCCTCTCAACTTTAGCTTACAGAAACAAAAAACTTAGCGAACTAAAATTTTCGGCAATTATTATTTCCTTTCCAGCGATTACGAGTTGCTATCTAGCCACTGCTACCTACTAAACTTCCAGTAAAACCGCATCTTCTGTAAGATGGTGCATCATAGTTACCGCGACCATCAAAGTTCCAAGAAAAAAATGTTTTGTTTTACTTTTTTGAAAAAGTAGGGCTTGGGCTAAATTAAATGAAACTATAAACTGGCGGAAATGATTCTGACCTAAATCTACGTCACGAGTTGAGAAATAGAATAGAGACCTCTAGCACACGCACCGTGTCTCACTACGCGTACGTGAAAATCGGGAAAGCAGATTGAGAAACAATGAAAATAATGAAACCAGTTTCTAAAAATAGACCCACAGACGTTCGCGTCATACTCACGCGTTGCTGCTTAAAGTCTGTAATATCTTGCGCATTCCTCCTTGCAGATTGCGCATTGTGTGTGTGTGTATGTGGCTTGATAAGAAAAAATATTACGAAGCTTTAAGAAACAACTCTCTCAGACCACCTTTGATACACAAATCCGCACCAATGGTAGATTTACCTCAGAACCATTAACTCTTAATAGAATTGCGTCATTTGATTTAAACAACATAAAAAACGACAACATAGAATAGCCTAAAACAAGCCAAAATTAGATCTAATCATTCAGTGTGGTACTCATACAGACTTCTACCTCTAAATCTTTTATATAAAAGTCGTTCGGTTGGACTCCAATCACTATCTCCTCCGTAACCACAGAACCGATTTAGATGCGGTTTTCACTGACATTCATGACAAAAATTACTCTGTGTTCTGATTTGGGGTTGGCTCATGCACATTTTCCACAAGTATGAGAACCCTTGGCCTAAAGTTATTTGGTTCGTAATTCTCTCCGGTTACTCTTTTGATGTCTACTTTAGAATCTTCATCTATAATATAGGTAGAAGTCTGTGGGTACTTCTTACTCGAGTTCCGCCAACGCGTGGTACAGGAAGTTGTAGGTGCCGTCATACGGCGCCGTGAAGATGCCGGTCGCCGGGTCGTAGCCACTGCCCTCGTTCAGGAAAATGCGGTCGAACGTGACGTTCACCTGATCCGATACGTTCATCATCTTAGTGAGCCCCACAGAGAACGCAGGTCTCAGGATGTTCGTTTGCCGCTTTTGCGGGGCAGCTGGTGCGGAATGGATATATAAATTGGAATACAAAAACAATGCAGCTAATAATGACAAAGAGCCCACACTTACCATCCCTAGTATTTAGAAGAAAACAATCCAGTCAATACGAATTTAAGCAGTTTCTGATATACAATGTAACTGCATTTATGTTCTTTTCAACAAAAACTTATAAGTCTCGTCGGTCTGGAGCTGAAAGAAATAAAAACATCAAGATTTACCATCACGCATGACGTCAAAGTCACTCATAAAATCTACCATCGTTCGAATTTGCGTTTCGCACAATATTAGATATAGTTTTTTTTCATCGCACCAGCGCAACGCGTCATTTCATTAACGCATATTGACGTTCAATTAAATTGCATTGATGGCTTTAAAAAGTTTTACTATGGCATTTGTAGGCCGATAAAGGGTATGTAAATAAAAAAAACCCAATAAAATTTCAAACAAAGCAAAAACTACAGGGAGTCTGGTTTTCTAGTTAACGGTTTGTTAATACATGTATACTGATTCATTATACAAATTTGAAATCTGAGAGTTGAGTGGTTTATGAACCTTATGTCTTCTAAATTTGAAATTTGCCGAAAAGCCCCCCCACCCCCACCCCCAACACAAATAAATTATGTATAGATACATTTTTGCTATAGATTTATGGAACGAAAATTTGAAAAGATATTATAACCAATTAACTTCTGGTTGTAAAATCAACCCAATGTGTGAAGAACATGCATTATATTACTGCCATTTTAAGACAGTTCTGTGTGGGATACGTTTTAGGTTTCTCTACCGGTATTCTTCGAAACCGCAAAAGTCATCGTTAACATATATAGAGAAAAACATCGATACAAGACAGTCATGACTGTTAGATGTTCAACAAGAAAAACCTTTACGCGGGTCAAGTTTCCTATAATTATATTAACGTAAGTAATGGTTTAAATAGACGAACATTTTTTTTTTTGCGGAGTTCGACGCTGATTTAAGTTTAATATCTCAAAAGATAATTAGACATTTTAGGAAATGTTTAGGTAGGAGAAATAAAACCATTGGTACATGTATTTCACCTGTGACAACCACGATACCCGCCAAAGCCAACACTCCGAGGACGATAAGCACGTTTTGACCCGACATCTTGAGTTTCTGGTGATTGACAGTAACATTGTTTACATTCTTTACGAAATAGTGTCAATGTATTTCTCGACATGAACAAAGTAGGCCCACAACATATTGGAGAGAGTCATGGTTTTGTTTTGAAGTATAAAATGGTTAAAGGACAGGTAGAGAGGGAGATAGAGGAAAAGACAGGGGATGACAGAGAGAGAGAGAAAGAGAGAGAAAGAGAGAGATAGATGGATAGATAGATAGATAGATAGACCGATAGCGATAGATAGATAGATAGAGAGAGAGAGAGATAGAGAGAAGGAGAGAGAAAGAGTGAGAGAGAGAGAGAGTTCCTATATAGATCTTAGTAAGGCTGATGAGTTGAAATATAAAATTAGGTGTGAAAAGCGGGAAGGACCATCCGCATGTCACTGATACATATTTGGAGTTATAGTCCTTAAAAGAAAACATTTTTACTAACTTGATAGCGTTAACAGAAAAAAGTCGTATTTTTAATATTATTCAACATATCATCTTCAAGTAGAAAGTAATGAAATAAGGACAGCCTCTTCTTTTAATGCAGTATACAAAAGTAACTTTCATTTTTTGACCAATGTGGATGGTTTTCCCAGCTCCTCACACATATTATAAAAGACTTAATGCAAAAGTAAAAAAAAGATGGATAAATTTATTAATTTGGAGAATCGCCTGTACTCCTGTTAAAAATAGCTATTTCACATCTTCATGGTTTTGTTTTCTGTTGATTTTTTTTTTAAAGAATTTTAAATCTAATCAATGCAAAAAAGATGGTGCATTGAAATTAAAAGAACCATTGGATCAGTATTTATCTACTCGACCCGTTTTCTTTGCTTCTACAACTCAAAACGAGACAAAACAACTGTCAACTTTGGAGGGAAGCAATATTACTTCCAACTCATTCGGTGTATTGTTGCTGAATGGAGCACTGAGAGGTTATGGAAAGAATTGGGTTGTTTGAATTTCAACGTCTCTTTTCAACTACAAGGTTATATCAGAGACGGCGCTTGGTACAATTGAAAGCGTGCTGCCACACTGTGATGTTAGGAGCGCTTGCATACACCACACCCAGTCACATTATCCTGACACCGGGCCGACCAGCCTTAGCGCTAAGTCCATAATGCCAGACACTAGGCGGATTAGCTGCTGATACGAATTTCAAAGTCCTTGGTTTGACTCGGTCGGGGATCGAACCACGCACCTCCGGATCTCTGAGCGAGTGTCTTACCGATAGGCCACAGAACCGATTTATGCATAGGGCACGGTGAGATTATCGTATAGTACGTTACCTTTTTCAAGCAATTAGACAAAAGGAGACTCTGAACTAGTTGATGTATCACCAGAGATAATTCAAATATCTCTGCTATCACTGCCTTTTCGTATTATCAAATTGTGACAGGTCTGAATTTTGTACTTAAATCTAGAGTAGTACTACCTAAACAAAACTGTCAGGAGAGGGACAATGTTATCTCAAGGCTCACAGAAAAAGAGAACTTGTTGAAGTACAAAAGTTTGACATAGTAGTACGCAAGTTTTTGCAATTTAAGAAAATAATCTTAAAGTTTATAGCTTGGTTGTTAAAGCTTCTAACATTATTTTTTCAGTTTAAAAAATCTTACGCGAAGAAACTATTTCTTTCTGAGGGTTGCCACTTCGCAGTGTAGTAAAAGATGAGAGAAAGGTATCTCGATATTTTTTTAAAAGCTTTAAAAAAAACGTTCACTATTTTTGTCTCTATCTAGTCTATAAATTACACAGTCTAACTTTTCCGCCTTCTTTCAAACTTAGCAATCCAAAAAGATTTTCAACTAAAAAATGTACACCTAGATAATAGGCATTATTTGTTTCAATTCAAAAAGAATAACTTTTAATGCAAAAAAAAAAAAAATACAATTTTACACCTGTATTTTTTTAAGGAGCTCAAAACTATGACAAACTTACCTGTAACCACACAACAACCTGGAAGTGACAGTTCTAGAAAGTTCAGGAAAATGTCTGACGGGTTACGTCATGTTGGCCTGACGTCATCGAGGGTGCTCTGTCGGTCTCCGTGCTGTTACGTATTGTCTTGTCTACACGTTCTTCGATTCCATGAGATTGTCTGGCCCATGGCTTGAATATTGGTCACTGGACACCACAGCCAGTAATTAGATGGACTGTGCATGCACCCGTTTGACCGTTAGGATTTCTATGAACAAAATAAGGTGCTGAAATAGCGCATGTCTGATCTCTAATATCAATTACGTTCTTTATAATATTATGTTAGCTATAATACTACTTGCGTCATCCTTTCAATAATATGTTTGAAAATCATATTGATCTTAAATTCATATCTCTTCAAGAGGATTTTGATTTATTCTTGTTTCTGTTATTTTTTTCGGGCGATGAAAGGCAAATAAACCTATTCGGCCTTTGTAATGATATGATATGATACTATATGAAACGATAGACGACAGTGACTTCCGCAAACCAAGCCACCCACTTGTGCTTTGTTGTTGTTGTAGTTGTTGCTGTTTTTTCTTCAACACACTCAGTGACTTATACATTGATCGCGCGCTCTTTACATTCTTCTCAATAGAACTGTCCCCCTCCCCCCAA
>BMAT01012918.1:44025-54345 GCA_019649035.1 Elysia marginata
TATAAGATTATAGAAAGTACATGTAGGAAAGAAGAGATTATGAGCTATAAACTTACCTTCCCTCCTCGCCCACATTTTGTCACTGCCAACCTCTTTAAAGATAACTCTCATTTGTTTTTTCCATCTCCTTTTTTATTTGCTTCATTATTCTGTCTATCAATCGAATCTGGACGTACCGGTATATTTTTTTGGGGGAGTATAGACATTATTTGCTGGCGGCAATCTGTTTCATTCAGGGCAAGCTTGTTTGTCAAGTCTACCCACAGAGGATACCAATATTATGGGAAATACAGTCCAGTGGTTCCGTCAGAAGATATCGTATGGTCTGTTATACATCGCGTCTAGAATTAGATTTAGAAACTAAAAAAAGACAAAAAATATACACACCAGGAACGTTTCATCTGTGCCCATCTTTTAAAAATTTTTAATTGCACATGAGCTTTATGCAAATAAAAAATTTTTTTATGATAGAGAGAAAAATTTTTTGGTTGGCTTATTTCATAACCAATTTTACAGGTAGATATACGCCTTGATACAAAATGTTAAACATTTTATTTGACTACTTCTGACGTACACTTGCACGTTTAAATGGACTAAACGTTCAACACCAGATTCAATCCCTACATGCTGCTGCTGCAGAACCCTAAAGAATAGACAGCTGGCAAACAAGAAAAAATAGATCGCATGAAGGAATTCGTTATTTTTTTCATGTTTTCGTAGTGAGCCTGTTTGCTAAGGGGAAACTCCAGAGCCATGTTGATATGACCCTATGGGTCATGGGAATGGAAGGATTTCTTTACTTCTTCATACAGTTACAATGTACAATCTTGAAACAGCGCTCTCCGCCGATTTGTTTGGAATGCATTCTATGAAACTATGAAGCCCCTCAGCATCTCGGAAAGTCTACGTGGCAAAGATGTCGCCAACTTGAGCTATTCCCGTGGTGGTGTTGTTGTGTTACCATATCACTGATACTAACACTGGTGGTACATTGTACTATCAAAATAGTAACCCCCCCCCTCCCCATTAAAAACTTAACTAGCCTAAAATTGTGCCTTGAAATCTTCTTAACAACACACAGACAGGTATTTAAGCCCTGATATTGACCTACTTTGCCTTGGAAATTGATGGTTATTTTCAGGTTAATGCGTTTGGAAGAGGTGAAAGGGTTGGGGGGGGGAGTGTTTGAGTTTGGCGCAGATGGAAGTAACAACATATATCACGCCTCTGACTTATCGCTACATGGGTTTTCTTTGCCTGCAAATAATGACCTTAAACAGTGTTGTCCCTCACGCTGCTAACAAGTCCTCTCTGAAACTGATCTTCATCCTCAAATGTCATCTTTCGCCGATTAGCGGCGTTTATGCCAACGATTTAGAAATTCCATAGATCTCAAGATGGAAGCCACTTTGACTGAGGGCTGAGTTTACATTGGCGTAGTTCTCAGACAAACTGGTCTGTGTCTATATTTGACCAGTTGGACATGGCGAAAGACATGCAATTTTAATTGATGTGACTAAAGCCGAAAGCGCGACGGATAGTCACTTTGAATGAACTCTTGAGCCACTGTAGTCTCGCCTCCTCAATATTCAATACTCATGTGGATTTCCACGGACAGAGAGAAAATAATTATGTTATTTAAGAACAACGCAGAGAAAACTGGAGCCGGCTTCAAACGGTTTCGCATCAGCCGTTTCTAGCCGTGTGGAGTATTTGCCGGTTTTTGTCAGACTCCCATTTACACCGGAACTCCGTCCTCTCAGACTGGGATCTCCAGAAGAGCGAGATCTGTAGGGGATTGGTTGACACTTAAAATTCCTCTTGTGGAGTCCAGGCGCCAAAGTGGGCAGTGTTTGAAGTATTCACACAATTGTTGGCTCGCTTCTAACCGTGGTATGTGACCAGGTCTGCTTCCCATGCTAAGCTGCCTTTCTGCGGCCAAGAAAACTTAGCATCATTATGGCGAATCGTTCTCTCTTAGTAACCAGTAGACCTACCTATTGCTACATGGGATCGTGATTTTGTGATCTTTACACGCTCTTAACTAGTTCTGAAAATCATCTATTGACAAAACCTGTTTGTGGCAAAGCTTTCTTTATGTGGGTGGGAAAAAATCAGTTTCTAATGGGAAAAATCAAAATATTTTATGATGTCGAGCTCTCTGTAACTTTTAACAAAAAAAAATTTAATTGAGACTTTGTGTTTGAGATGGATATCCAAAGCTTTTCATCCTTTTTCCCTTCCATTATTGATGGTAATTGTAACATATCGACAAATTTTATCTTCCTTTCTAGGGACGCAAGCGATGGCCGAATAACTTAAAATGTAGATGCCAATGGAGCAAATTGAGTAGTACCAGTCCTTTTCTATCTGAACACCCATCTCCTCCTAACGTTACAAAAATGGTAACATGCGACAGTATCACTTACCCCTGTACGCTTGATCTCCCTCGCGATCTATCACAACAAGTGTTTCTGGACGCGCTATACCCTTGCTTTAAAAGTTAAACATGGTGATGCAGTTTTTATATATATATATATATTCATTTCGAGACTACATGTAATAAAAAAAAAAGCAATCAACAGCGTTGGTTATAGAGCGGATAAGTCAAACAGTGCTAGTTCCCTACCGTTAAATGCAGAAAGTGATAGTTCCTTACCGTCAAAGTCAGAATGTGATAGTTCCTTACCGTCAAAGTCAGAAAGTGATAGTTCCTTACCGTCAAAGTCAGAAAGTGATAGTTCCTTACCGTCAAAGTCACACAGTGATAGTTCCTAACCGTCAAAGTCAGACTGTGATAGTTCCTATCCTAATACATGTACTTCAAAGTCAAACACAGCGCGGGTATAGCATGCGATGAAATCCGTAATATTTATTATGGTGCAGTTTTACATATATTTGTTCCGAGGCGTTTTTATTTTTTTGTTTATAAAATGCAACAAATATATTAAGAGGCGGCCCAAGTAGTATAGATTGTATATATTATAGATAGTCAGCTTGGAGCGATAGGCAAATCTCAGACATGGCCGGCATGTAACTGCACATCTTAAATTTACGAGAGCTTAGGGAGATAAATTATGCTTCGATTTTCTCTCTTTTTTTTTTTTAACTCGAAGACCATATAATTATAATTATGCATCGCGCGACATTTTAGCGCGAGCGTGTATAAGTACATGTATTTAATTGGTGGTTGAGCCAGCGTGTATGTATTAATTGCTGGCTGTACTTGATAACTATACTTGATAATGGTACTTGGAGATTGAATGTTTTTCTATATTGATGTATTGGCCTCTGAGCTATTAAAAATTTTGAATTGAATTGTCTTATATGAAACTTCTTTTTTACAGTCGGCGATGTGAGAGAATTCTTTATTGTTTGTTCTAGAATTGAAAAATCAGAAGTAATAGCGCTTGGTTTAGTTTTGGTTTGTTTGTGTGTGTGTGTTATTTTTAACACCACTTTCACAACAAAGTGCTCTTCTTCATGATAAGGACAAAAATACTTTTCCCTGTTTTCATCAACACCTTTGATCAAAGTAAACGAACAGTACCGTACTTTGAATCTGATGAAAATTGATTTACTTTGGTTGCTGTTGATCAAGAAAGGATCATTGATGTGCATCGTATCCGCTTTTTTTGCCATCAAGATTTTATTGCCTTTCTAATGGTTAATATTTTTAAAGTGTCTTACAGGTGTATCATGGCGCAAGGCCATGTTCGTGCCTAATTCCTGGGACCAAGCCTACTTGAGAAGAAACCGTTCGTTTGAACAGCCGCTCCTCTCTCTCTCTCTCTCTCTCTCTCTCTCTCTCTCTCTCTCTTCCCGCCTTCTGGCTATGGAAAAGTTATCTGCCTTCTTAATTGTGTATTTTAACAAATACACCGCAGGATATCCGATGTCTGCTCTCAGCCTAGCCTCCGCCATCTTGTTTGCTTTTCAGATTGGCCAGAATTGCTTCTCGTTTAGACTTTATTAGCTATAATACAAACAGCGAGGTTCTTTCGTTCTGCAAAGAGAAAGTGTAGATAATGCTTCTTTTCTCGCACCTTGGCCTTCCTTTTTCCTTTCTGTAGTTTTGTGTGTAGCAAGCTGTAGAGAAACCATAGCTATCGGCATTCGTTTAGCCATGGATGAGTAGATTTAACAATACATCTGTGACCTTTTTGCCATTGAGACAGAAGGATTGTTTGAACTGCTCTTTCTTTTTTTAATATTAACAAACAGGTTGGCTCTTTTCAGCAAATAGCATTAGCAGAGTATTCGTTTATGCCCTAATTTTCCTAGGACTTTCTTGTCATGTTTTCTGCACATCTAGGCCTTCGTTCATACAACAATTTTTTGTTCATGTCTAATCTATGAGGTTTTGTGTTTCTTCCTCTAGAATATTATTATATTCTTGAACATGTTTGTTCTTTCAAGCTTATGTCAGACCATTCAATTCCCGTTTTGCCTCCTGTTTCCAAGTCAAGGTCAATACCAGTACATGTACCTCTTTTAAAAAGCGCTGGCATTTATCGCACCAATAGGCTACTGGTGTCAACATTTCATAATTATCTTTCGTGATGATAAACAAGAATTTTCAAAAATATAAACAAATGAAAAAAGCCGAATCAAATTATGTGTTTTATTGACATGAAAATGGAATTAAACAAGGGTACAACTATAAGATGAATTTCCAGAATTGATTGGTTAAAAAATAGATCTACCTACCACAGGCGACTATTCTTTTTTTCCACCTGTTGTTCGCCACATACTTAAACTCTCGAGTCCCTCCTTGCCCCCTTGAAAAGCCTCTGGTCCTCCAACACATAAGCAGGGGCTTCAAAGCACAAGGCGCTGTATCCTCGTTGACCTATTGGACCATGGGTGGGACCTGCCGAGAAACAAACTGACACCCGTCCACAATGCTTTGCCACCCAATGGGGGGTCAAGCCGGACACAATGAGCGATGCAGCCTCGCGAAGTCTCCGTCCGGCCTTTGTAGGAAGTGTCAAGTCTACCTTGTCAGCAGAGCAATATCTCTGGAAATTTTTTCTGGGCTCCCATTCCCCTTTAAGTCTGTTTAAGTAAAATCGAAAGTAACAATAGGCGTACTAGTGCACCATTGTGTTGAAGGTTCGTAGTAGTCGAAATGACCCAGTTATTTTTTTGGGGAAAACCCAGAGAGAAGTTAGAACGTACGGTATGGGAGCCTCTAGATATACAGTTTGGTTTAGGTTGTGAAAAGCACTCGAGACTGAACTGGCTGGAGAAGATTTCAGCTGGTCCGTTTCGCCAAGTAGGAACAAAAGTGTCTGGTGCCTCCTGGTCTGGACTGTACCAGTGTCTTGTAGATCTACATGGAGTTAGTTGTTGTAGGGCTATGGTTCTCTGAGCTTCAGATCTAGACACTAGACAGTCTGTGGACAAATGGTCGTGTGGTTAACATAATGAAAGACACAAACCAAGCGTAAAACTAGAGCTTTACTTCACGAGTGTTGTTTTTTTCAGGTTGTTTGATTTGAAAAAAGTAAAGATAGAAGAAAGTTAGAGTGGGGATGCGGCTCATGAAAAGAGGACAAGATAAAAATAAAATGAGAATTCATAGATTTCGGATTACATGTATGGAAATCAAATTTACAGATAGAAATAAGAAAAGAACATCGAATTCGGAAGACGAAAGTTTAAGAATCAACTGAAATGTATGCTACTCAGGATGGCTGACCACGCTGATATGTCTAAATAATGAACTAGGAGAAAGAGGCCCCCGTATACCGCGAGAATAAAGGAGAAGACTGCTGCATTTTGTGTGTCAAAGCTGGCATGTAAGCTCGGCTATTCTTTTTTACCTCACACAGCCTTTGTGAACTAATTCCGCGCATGGATTAGCAATTGGAAAATGAAAGGGGAATACCCGCAACCCTTCAAGCCGGTACGATCCTGTGAAACGCGCCCACATTTTGTACTTACTCTCTATGGTGACATCTCAGTATAAATTTTGCCTATGTCTGTCTTTTTATATTTTTTTTTGTTTACCACCAAAAGTGTTATCCCCAAACATTAGTCTATTATTACATAAATAGCCATAGTTCTGATTCAACAAAATTGACAGCAAGGTCCATTTTAAGTTAATTAAGAAAAGGAGATAGAGAGAAGATAAAAGAGAGATTGTAAAAGGGATAGGAGGGGGAAGAGAGGGAAAGACACATTTAGAGAGAGAGAGACTGACAGCAAGAAGGGAAGAGGCCGTTATAACTAACAGACCTCGACACGAGTGGGAGGGCTAAATAGGATACTTTGGGGGACAATAATGGAAATCGGGGTACCCGGTAGTTATAAAGCTATTGAGATGTAGACAAACTCTCGAAGACTATCGGTGTTCTTTGGGTAGCGTCTCACCTCGCCTATACCAGTACAATTAGAAACTGCTAGCGGTGGATACTCATACAAAAAGATGACTACAGGAAATAAGGAAACAGGATTATAGTCTCAGATCTGTACATCTGTCCGACCCATAGATAGCCAGCTCTCCACTCAGCCGTGAAAATAACATTCACACGTTAGTTCACATCCTGCTGGAACAATATCACATCCGAGCAGCAATAATTACTCCTCTACCAAACTATTAACATAAATTGGTAATACAAGTTTTCCTCACTGCAGAGCCATCGATAGACTCCCTGTCAAAGGGCCTGTCTTTAGGTCTTTGTGTAGTTAAGCATCCCGCTAAGCTGCTGCAGGAGACAGCTTGCTTTATCATCTGGTCATAGGATGGTTTTAATGGCCAACAAGAGACCTGTTCGAGATCCGGCGAGCCACCCCCACTGCATACTCGGACACCATAAAAACATTGTTCTCACCTAGGGGAGGGAACACTACGAGTGAGCGAGTGAGTCTTTCCATGAGAATTCACGCGTGTGAGAGCGGTTCGTGAGCCTTACAGATAGAGAGAAACAAAGAAACAGTGTATCCCTGTCTCCTCCGCCGTCTTTATGCTGTAATTTGCTTGTGATTGTTTCAAAGGTATAAAAAGGATCCCTATAATCCTCTTCTCCCTCCTACTCATCCTTTGCATTGCCTTCCTTCTGCGCTTTTCTCTCGTTTTGTACTTTATTTTTTTTTCCAGATTTCAAATAAGAAGAAAACAACCAGAAATGAAACTCGATTACTTCCTCAGAGGGGGGGGGCTAGGGGCGAAGGCAGCAACTACTCATCAATTTTTGTAGGGTTTTTTAGTGGTTGATGAGGACAAATTTGTGTAAGTTGTACGTTAATAGACACACTTTAATTCCTTGAATCTAAACGAAAAAGCTTTTTCAATTGAATAGTGTAAATTCTTGCATCTATTCTCAGGAAAGATTAAGTTTTTTAAAAAAATCGTCCCGGTCGGTCAAACTAAGGCTAGAAACACACGGCCCTCAAGGCGAGTAATTCAGGGGAGCGACTCGACTAGTCAGATTTATACCAGAATAGTAGACTTATTTGAGCGGGAGCATAAATCTAGGTCTACGTCGTGCTCATACTAGTATTCTTCTGCATAAATTCGACAATGCGGCCTAAATTTACACGCTATCTGGTATTGGATTAAGGGGTGGAATTTGGGTGGACTAAAAGTCTTTTTCCTTCATATCAAACCGATAAAAAGCGTTGGCTTTGCTAAATTCAAAACCAAATGAAGAAGATCCCAGATCAAAATAATTAATCGAAGCCTATGGTGTTTTGAGGATTTCCATGAAGTTTTTGTAATAAAAGAAACGTTCCCCTTTCCATGACGTTTATAAAAATTAAAGCTTGATGGACATCTATTTTCCAAAGCTTTTATTAAATTGGTTTTCGGGAATTCCCGAATGTTTCACTTTGTTAGCGTGGCCAAACATTTTGCATGAATAGCGACTCATCTCGTCAAGACATGTAGTAAATGAAAAAAAAAACTTCAATCAACCACGACAATATTATTTTACATTTTTAGTCCTAGGCATGTGACTTTCCTATGAATCAGTCTCTACAACTTCGCAGTGAACTTGAGAACCTGGCGCAGCTGCGTCACACCAGATATAATTATAAATAGCGGCCGTTGTGGAGTAACGCAACGATGACCACAGAGGTCCGAAAGCTGCTGGACACCAGGCATGACAATGGGGTCGCGTGCCCACGCAAGGTCACCGGAACTTAAGTGGCCGGCCGACTAGCGTTTTAAAATACATAGTATATATTACATTTCACTTGTATGTATCTGTGATAACAGCCTCCCTTTGTAGGAACGATAATTTCCCCTTCATGTCCCATTCAGCTGAGTAATGTGATGAGATCAAGGCTGGCTCTTGGAAAATGGGGGAAATGGCCTTAAAAAGGGATGTCTGGCCAGAGGTGTAGTACAAAATAGGAAAGAAAAAACTGAAATAGAAGCGAACTGAGCCAAGATAACTTCGTGTTGAAGGAGACGACAGTTTTATGTCCCGGTTCAATAGGAGCTGGGTGTGTTGCTGTTATCTGGGGTACTCGGGTAGCGTGTTAGAAGTACTGGCGTCAGTGGCAATTATGTTTGTACGACAAGTACTTGTTAAGGAAGAACAAAAAGAAGTTGTTGTACTATCGGCAGTACAAGCAACTGCAATAATTTTACTACTACTACTACTACTACTACTACTACTACTACTTGTACTACTACTACTACTTTAACTACTACTATTACTGCTACTACTACTACTGCTACTACTATTACTATGATAGATGCTAGTAGTAGTACTAGTAGTAGTGGTAGTAGTAGTAGTAGTAGTAGTAGTTAAAGCTGCTGCAACATCATCGTGGTACTTTGCGGTATGATAGAGTATAGTATATGTATCTTAAAATATAAGGAGGCAGCTGTTTACGAAGAAAACGGAAAGTTTTCTATCACTCTGGCGACCAACCGTTACTATTCTCACACCGTGATAAAATTAAGGACTGACCCTCGGTGCATAATTCATACAGATTTCCCAATGGTTTGCGGTAATCAATGTGTTATTCTTTCTTTAGAATCAGGCGAGCCTTAGTGTATCGACGTATCCTCCCTCTTTTCCACTGAGCTATATTTATACTGAGAATAACCGACGGTTTTACTAAGAAAACCACAAAGAATTTACGAATACCTTGACGAATATCGTCATCAAATAAAAGCGAGTTCTTCGCCAAAGGTTCTGTCAGTGATTCTCACCGTGTGAGCTGCACTCGCTACCGAGACCAACCAACATAGCGCAGCATTTCGGCTATCGAATACGGTCCGCTGCAATCGATATAAAAAGTTATATAACACTTTAGGGTGTACAAACAATAATCGATTTCATATTCTGTCATGTCCTTGACCGCTAATTGCTTAAATCAAACTCTTTGTGATTGTAAGTCGTTCAAAGAGTCAATCGTAAAATTATCATGTAAAAAAAAAAAGAAAAATTTAATACATGAAATTCAAGTATACCGCATGATACAGTACCAATCTTGTATCTGCTAGTAAACTAAAATCGAAATAAGGAGTTTCGTAACATTATATATAATACATGTATAGCAAATAATTTACACCTAGCATTGACAGCATTGAGTTTCTTTCAATGATCTTTGGAGTTTTTAATCTTTTCTACACTCTGCAAATTAGAGAAAATTAAAAGATTTCACCCAACTGAATATCCAGTTTTCATTTAAACTTTAGGAATTTGTAAGCAGGAAGTTAAGGTTTCCAAAAATTACCTTGTTAAACAAACACCCTCTAATAGATGTGGCGAGCTTAAGTTGGTTTAACTGGCCTCAGTTACGAAAACTTCTGTTTACAAATGACATTTTTCAGGTACATTATATTGTGTATCGTTTTGACTTCAGTACTTCGACCCCTATTTTTAAAAATAAGAAGCATTTTATAAGAAATTATTGTTGCTTAAGTTAAAATATCCTGCCCCACTACATTCCATGGTTAAAACATCGTATATTAATGCTGGAAAAATCCATTTTGAACGTAAGATATAAACAATAGATCTTGATACTGTCACAGCACTATTGTTGAACTGTCTTTAGAACCGCAAGTGCGACGTACATTATATTTGTTATAACTTTACCATAATTCCATGTCCAAATTTAATGAATTCCTCGTTGTATAATCAAATGATACGCAAAGCGGTTTAACCTGGGTACCGGGTAATGATCTTTGTGTGATCCTATTCCTTCTCTAAGCTGCACCCGGTGATTCTTGTCCAACGTGATCACTAATTAGTAATTAGGTCAGTGAAAGCTGTTAATTGAGCTCAACCGACGTCAGTATTGGCCATACCTTTGAAAAACCCATGATGTCAGGGCAGAGGGGGACGGGGGTGGGGG
>BMAT01012918.1:101797-113820 GCA_019649035.1 Elysia marginata
TAGCATAAGTTTGTCTTGGATATGAACATCAACTGTTTCTAGCATGTACAGTAATGTTCTAACGAATTTAAAAAAATCATATAAATGGGAATATAGATGAGATTAGAAAAGACACCATTTTTCTTATTCAATGAGATCAGAGGATTAACAAGAAAAGCGCCCCATTTTAGGAAGTCAACACGCAAAACCACTACACTGTATAATTACATGTATTGTTTAAGTAATAATAGAGTGCAAAAATACTTTCCAAACCTAGACTTAAAGGTCCTATTACATGGTTAACTACTTGTATAAAGAAGAAGCCTGCAACCCTCTTCATTTGGACCGATTATTAAAAAAAAGCCTTGATTATCTATATATATATGACAATATTTTGCTCAGGAAGTAAACATTCAAGGACATAGTAAAGGGTTTGTAACCAAAGGTTTTTTATTGCGCTGAAATGCGCCTCAATTTATCTATTTTTTATGGGCGCTCTAATTAAACTAAGTATTTTGCGTTAGTGCTGTGAGCAAGAGTTTCAATTTAGCTAACTATCTGTTTATCAATCATTCAGAAAGACTTCTCTCCTCGTCCTCTTTCTTTTTGTTTTTCTCTTTTTCTCCTGTCCCCCTCCGTGCGTCTATTACGCTCCCTATCTAATTTCCTAGAGCAAACTCTTACTAAAAGAATCACAGTGCCTGTAACATGCACACGCTGACCTCACCCCTAATACTTCTTCCCTTTTTTTCCTCTCTTTCAATCTACAATGTTTCTCCTTTCTCGTATTTTGAATTTTCTCACTTTTTGCTAGCAGTTCGGCCAAGTATCGCCCCCCCCCCTTAAAAACCCTAACCTTTTTTTTCTTTTTTTTTCGTGTCTACCAACATCTCCCTTTTCCTTGGCATCTTCACCTTGGTCTAGATCATAATTATAATTATAATCTGAATAATCTACAAAAACACGGTAGTAGTCCTATTATAAAATATCAAACTTCATTTAAATTACATTTATAATTTAATGATTGTAGCCAACATATAAGAATAAAGACAAAATTGTTTCCATCTTCTTCTTCTTCTTCTTCTTCTTCTTCTTCTTCTTCTTCTTCTTCTCCTTCTTCTTCCCCTTCTTCGTCTTGTTCTTCTTCTTCTTCGTATAGCACTCCTTGAATCATCATAAGATTGTATTTCTTTTGCCTTCTCCACTATTCACCTTTTAAATAGTTTTATATGGCCCCTACGCTTGTGGTGGGTTCTTCTCTTCGCATTGAACTGCTTTCGCTTTGTGTCCGAGTGCATGTCTGCTAGCCAGAGTTTGTAGGTATTGCACCTTTCAGTAAGTAGCTTTTTTAGTCCAGCATCGTTATCATCAAACTAGTCCTGGTGATTCTTTTTTTTTTTTGCAGCTATTGTCTCTGTGGCCGCTGCGTCAACTCAATCTCTTAATTTAGCCCAGTTTTATTCCGTTTTTCCTGCATCAAAAGTTCATTTTCATGGCTCTTGCACTTGCAGAGTTCTTTTTGCAGGGTTTCTTTGACTCCGGGCAGCTTTGTCAAACCAACCTTTAACTTCTTTGGTGGTTTCTTGCCCTGAGATCTTCACTTTTGTCGTAGCTTGAGATTCACCCTTGATCTCAGAAGAACGTGGTCTGTGTGACAAAAGGATCAATTCTCTTGTTGTGTCAAAATCCTTGAGATTATATTGCCTGTAGATGATGTGGTCAATCTGGTGCCAGTGTTTAGTCCTTGGGCGCATCCAGGTGCTGCCCTAGTTGCTCATGGCAAGAAGGGTAGTGAGTGAGTGAGTGAGCGCATCCAGGTGGTCTTGTGAGCAATCTTTAGGCAGGAGAATGTGGTGGTTATAGCGAGGCTATGCAAAGCCGTAATTATGTTATATGTTGGAGAAAAAACTATAACATAGTCAAAGAACACAGCGAGCATTTAAACAGCAGATATGGTAGAAAAAATTCACCTTAACTTGAAAGCTTTGCAATTTAAAAAATACGTTCTCATAGATTTTTATTGCTATTAAATTAGACTCCGTAAGACCAGGAGAAAGTAGGAGAAGATTTCTTTTTTATTATTTATCATTTTCAAAGGAATTTACAATCAATCGAGACTGCTCTCTCTCTCTCTCTCTCTCTCTCTCTCTCTCTCTCTCTAATTTCGCACAGAAGAGAAGGAAAAAAGATAAAAGAGCAAAAAGGGAGAAAATGATATGTGCAATATCTTACATTATGTAACAGAATAACTGAATAGCTCATTCTACAAATGTCAAAATGAAGTATTGTATTTTGGCAGTTTTTGTAACATAACCCCATTCAGGTTGGTTTCTTTTCTCCATTTTTCTCCACGCTGGAGTTCTGAATACAGATCTGTGAGTTTCTTTCCGAGTATCAGAAAACCTTACTTACGTCCCCTATCCTTCTATCGCTTTCTCATACATGTATATATATATATATATATATATATCCTTCTTCCTATGCTTACATTTCCTTTTTCACATTTCGCCGACTCAGTATTAGACATACAATCTACGTAAACTGTTAAATATCCTCTTCTCAACCATTTCTGTGGTTTGCTAAAATCGGGTTTTCTCTGTGATACATTTTAATCAAAATCGTTTGACACAATACAGTCTTTTACCTGCCCCTTTTTCGATCTTCCTAATTATACATTTTATGGCATACCAAAGTCTTAACTGTCATAGCTACATATTATTAGCAACCAGTTGTTGCAAAGGTAACTGGTGTTTTTTTTTTTTTTTTTCTACAATCTCAACCAACCCACTACACTTGCTTTGTTGAATCTTATCAACAGTTACTGTAGGGTGTCAACATTAGGCCTAGTAAAAAAAATGCCCGAGTGATAACCTACACTCTGATACAAAGTATAGAGAAGTTATACAAAATACATGTATCGTTAAAATTTCGACTATAGCATGCGTGAGTAAACTAGACTCTCTATTTTTTGCCTTTTTTCCTATTTCAGGCATATTCAAATCTACATAAATTATTTTAGCACTTTATTTTATTTTTTATTTTTATTTTATACACTATATACACTATTTTATACACTTTGCCCTTTCGGGAAATTTGGCTTCGTTTCTCAGCGTAACTGTGTCGTTACAGAGCAGCGCCACTATTGCCCCAGCAGACCAGTACATTTAAAGGCCACTTTTAACCCTATGCAGGGTGTTGCAGGCGCATATCACAAATTCAAGAATTGCCTGTAGCTGGGTAACTATTTTACAGGTGGGTGGATTGGGGAAAGTTAGGGTAAATTGCTTTCCCAAGGCAATTGCAACATGGCATGGTCGGGAATCGAACCCGCGACCTCCAGATCTCGAGTCCGACGCGCTAACCATTCTGCCACGCTGCCCACTTCCTTATGCAAAGTATACAAAAGCTTTAAGGCACGCTCCGACAAGGAAAGCCTACCAGGTTAATATCGACCAGAGATACTAGTAACAGAAGACAATCTACTCGACTAGTGAAAACAAAACATTCTTTTTCCATTGTCCTTTATACAGATTGGCCTGTTCCCCCATCCTTACATGTCACCATTGCAGAAACTTCGCGCACCACCTTTGGCCAGGAGCTGACTCAAGTCGATCCATCTTCCATAATGGATCGTGAATGAGAGGAAGTGTCTCCCTCGCGTCTCTCGTGAGCGAAGGGTTAGAAAGAATCTAACAATTATAGCACTCTTATTTTAAAAAAAACCATAATGAATGCCCACAACTAAATTAAAACCACATCAACCCACCAGATCAAAGAATTAAGAGATAGAAAAGGCACAGGGGAAAAAAGGCAACATTTAATTGTGCTGAAATGTTTAACATTCCAGACACACCTTTTAATCAATTACATTTGCCAGTACTACACAGTTTTGTAAGAACCAGGCCTAAAAAGGTAAGATGAATTTTTGTTTAATAGCTTGTTAAATTCACAACAAATCACATGGGAGGTCGACTGAAGATTTGGGATCTCAAGTAAATTCAACGACCTTGAAGGTCTTGAATCTTTTCTTTACCACCACAATGCGAACTAGTAGGCTGAACTTGTTCTGTTCCCTGCTAAAAGTTTTACAATTACGAATATTTAATAAAACATTTCTCCAAGTCCAAGGTGCTTTCAATAAGGGCAAACAACTACATAAACATTCAGAAGGTAAATGGGGAAAAAGCAGGTTAGGTACCTTGTTGAATCAAGACGTGTGCATTATTTGGGGGCCTAATCTTCTCAGTCTTGTAATGCAGGGCTTAAGTTTCTTTAAAGGCAGTTTGAACAAAAGTTCTAGGTCTTCAGAAAACCCGGGATACCAGAAAGCTCATGTCACATGTTTAATTAAAGTAAAGTAAAGTAAAAAGCGTTTGTAAATTGCGCCTAATATGCTCGAAGCGCTTTACATGACTTCCCATGTTGAAACGTTTAGGCCTATTGAAAAAAAAAAGCAACAACTAAAAACAACAAAATTAATCGTCCGGGCCTACCATTGCGGGTGAAACATTGTGATAATCATAGGCATACACATTTTATTTTGTTAAATATAAAACTTCACGGAGCAAGAAACAACCGTGTCTATTTTGAATTATCTAAGAATTTTTATGGTTAGAAAATGTAAAATAAAATTAATATGCCTACATGTTAAGGCATACAGCCAAATTTCAAATATGCGTAACGTTTTTTTTTCTTCGTTTGAATCTAATTTCAAAGAGGCCTTACATGTGCCCACTGCACTGCTTTCCTATCGCATCATGTTGTAAATTGAACAGGAGTCGCAGTAGAGCTGTGTGGATAAGCAAGTCAATTTTTTTTAAAGTAAGGTATATATTTTAGATCTAAAACAGTACAAAACAATTGAGCTGTGGCCTTTACGCCTTCGTCAGACAAAAAAAAACTAAAAAAAAAACGTGTAAGACACTTATATAAATACGAACAGGACTAACAATAAAAAAGCTATACTATTATTATAACCAATATAAAGTATGAATGATGAGATAAAAGTAAAAACAAATGTACCTAAAAATCTAGATATAAATCACGTTTTTAAGAGCTAAAATATATACTTTACTTCAAAAAATTTGACTTGCGCATCATGTTGTAGCCCGTGAACGTTCTTTATCGCACCCTTTCATTTTTGTTAAATTACAAGTTATTCACCTGACATTAGGCCTGCTCTGTAACAACTTAATGATTGAAAAGTTTTAAAGGTATGCAATTAGCAGTGGAGAGAAGTAGGCCTTAAGTGGAAATGCCTAAGATGTCTCCCTTTTAGTACGAATCGAACCTTCGATTTATAATAGCTTCGGCACTTACCGCCTTGTCACTTAGAGAAACATGAGTAAGGTGAACTTTCTCATAACATTTACACATACAACCAACGCTGTTAAAACAGTCTTCAACTTAGTGTCGTGTTCTTTTTTTTTGCCAATAAACAAAGATTTTCAAATGAACCTTTTTTTATAACTAAAACAGTAAAACCACATTTAGCGACATTTGTAGTCTATTGCGCCAAAAAAAAAAGTCAAAACATTCAATAGTTTGGCAAGGTTTGTTCTGCTGTTTTTCTGTGACACATTTTGTATGTTTTTCTTCTTTTACTCAATGCGCATGTGCAAGACAATCCATCCGGGCCTCTGTTTCAAATGCTAAGAAGAAGAGGTTGGCGAGCTCTGCCGTGAGAAAAGGAAGCGAACCCAAACAAAACGCTCTCCCGTCTCCTAGCTTTAACATTCGAAAATAATTCTCTTGGGAAGCTACAGATTCACATATTTCTTCTGGATACTGAAACCGGTGTTTGAAGGGAAGACGTGTTGACTTTTTATTGACCTTTTTGACTTTTTTTCTTTTATTTGGATTATGCGGATTATTCTAAGCCCCTTGTTTCTGAATGAACGCGCTATCGTCTTCAGCTGATTTGCGTTTGCCCATCTTTGCATTGGATTATTTGTTGTGATTTCTTTTCATTTTTGTTGAAAACAAACCAAGCTGTGTACTAAAACACCAATCATGGGGTGCGTAAGCAGCCAAGAAGACAAGGCAGCGGTCGAAAGATCCAAACAAATCGACAAATCTTTGCGAATGGATGGAGAAAAAGCAGCAAGAGAAGTGAAATTGCTTCTCCTTGGTAAGTTTGTAATGGACTAATCTAGATCTAGATTTCATCTAGATCTAGGTAAGCTTACAACCTCTATAAGACTAGATTTAGATCTAGATCTAGTCATTCTAGAATCGGCACTTTTCCATTTGTTCCCACCCCTGTTGTTTTAGCTGTTAAATACTTGATAGTCCAACTCAAAATATTAAGATCTAGATCTAAGTGTTATCTTTTTATCTCATAAAATGATAAAGTGTAGAGGTGGGAACAAGCGAAAAAGCACCGGGCTAGAACTAGAAGTGGAAAGACTTCCGTACCACACAACCACTTACCCGAGAACAGTCATGGAGAGTGGTAAGACATGACTAGAATCTATTAGATCTATATTAAAAAAAGTTAAAAATCGGCCCGCGCTTTTAAAATCTATTGTATCCTCCGGGATGGAACAGTCATGAATAAGAACTGAATTTGGAAGTTAACCAGAGTTAACGTAAGAAACTAGGGTTTTAAGTATTATTTTCAAAGTGGTTGTGCAGTACGGAAGTCTTCCCCTAGAAGTAGAATCGGGAATCAACAATGACAGCTCTAACTTGGCTGGGCCAATTTTCAGACTAATCTAGATTTCTGTAGATTCTATCTAGAATCTAATCTAGATTGGATCTAGAGACTAGATTTCTAGGCCAGCACTTAGGCTAACTATATAGATTATGGCAGAAAACACACAGGAACAGTAATGTAGGCCTATCTAGAATCTCTAGATTTCTAGATCTAGAATCTAGTCTAGAATCAAGTGACGACTTGCTCTCTGGGTACATCCATTCTATGATGCCAGGGTACAGGTTATGGACAGATGGATTAAAATTGTAGATCTAGATCTAGAATACTTGATTTGTTTATAAATCTGAGTTAGGCATATGGCTAAACACTTACCCTATATAGTGAAGGCAAGAAGTGCTCTAGGCAGGATAAGAATATTAAGATACTAATATTATTTAACTAAGATCTAGATCTATCCCTCAATTTGTCAGCAACGTTTGTCATCATGAAAAAATGATGCATTTCATTGATCATGACCTTTACTTCTAATAAATAAGAATAGATTAATTGTTAGGCCTACTTTGAAATTCAGCCTTAGAATAGGGTGGCACCCTACTGTGGAAATCCATCCGTGCTAGAATTTAGAAACTTGTCACCTAATATACCTATATCTAGATAGATCTGTACCGGCCATGATTTTCCCAGTGGCTGAGTGGGGTGTCCCTGGATCTAGATCTTCTAGTTTCTACAAAACTTAGGCTTTGATCTGATCTGATAGAATTTAAAAAAAATAAAATTTAAGGTTTGGCCAGGATATGGAAATCTTTCTTACTAGGGTACTGCTTTTTCTCGATAACCTTTGAGAACCCTGCATTTATAAAATTAGTAAAATTTATAGAAAAAACTAAAACCATTGATTTCATGTATAATTTGTAATTGTAGCTAAAGCTTAGATCTAGGCCTACTCTCTATCTGTGACAGTGGTGATGGCATCAATTGGTCATCTGCTGGGTAGACTAAGGTCTGTACAGTTTTAAAGAGATCATAAGCAATTGAGATTCAGATATCGGTACCGAGTTAGAAATTACACCTCCTACCCTTCATTTCGTCAGTAATTTTACATGGATTTATTTTAAAGAAATGCATCTTACTGCACAGAACCCTTTATTTCTAAAAATCAGATTTTTTTTTTTACCATGAAATGTAAACCTCTAATCTAGATCGGCACCTCTGTGGAATTATGAGAAAGATGAAAAGAGTCTATGGTCTTGTCCTAATTTGCTGAGTCTGACCCACATTATGAGATAACATACATCATAAGTCTTTTAGTTTTAGTGTTTTAAGTCCAGGATAAATGAGTCAGAAATAACGGTTTTGAGAAAATGCTATTTGATTCAATTTAAAACTCTAGTTTTTCTTCTTAATCTTTTTTAAATTATCAAAACAAAAGTTTTAATATCTTCTAAACAATGATAATTTTATGAAATCTTTGAAGTACATTTTATTTCTATTTTAGCACAATAGGAGGACTCTGTACAGGTCTTACTCTTTCTTAACACTAAGTTAAAGTTTTACTTTAAAACCAGTAAGTTTCCACCTAAACAAGGCCTTACATTCTAAGCCAGAATGTGACAAAATTTTCATCCTACATTCTTTTTTCAAGTGACACAAACATTTAGAGTTGCGATATTTGTTAAAGAGGGATGATGTAACAATCAATGAGGCTTTGATTGCTACATAGTGATAATTTAACAATTAATGTGGCTTTAAATTGCTACAGAGTAAAGATATCTAGATTTAGGACTTTAGTTTAGATTTAATAAGGCAGTCTGATAGGGTCTGCCGTCAGTGATCTTCCTGACTCTGACCTACTAGTCACACCCAAGACTTGGCTCGCTCCTGGACTGTATCATTCATTATATGGAACTGGAAAAAATTTAAGATCTAGATTCAATGCCTATTTTTTCACACCAAAGTAAGGCAGAGGGGGCTTAGAACTGGATGTGCAGTAAATTTATAAATACAAGTTAGATTACTATATTAATCACATGTAGATCTTTTTTTTCTGAACTGTTGAATTTACTGCAACTTGTAAGCATTGCTGACGTGGTAGGTGTGCTGTGGAGACACTAATTTTCCTTGAGATTTTAATTTAGCTGAGCTATAGCAAGGTCTAGATGTAGACTCTAGAACTAGAAGGAATAGAACTGGCCAGTCAATTTTTAAGTCTTTGATATAATTTGATTGAAATCAAGCAGGCAAGGCAACTAGGTTGTAAAAATTTTGAAAATTTACAATTAGTGCAGTATTATACCCAACCTTGAATGAAACTTATGCCGGAAAGCTCTCAGATGTAACGCTTTTTAAATAAGAGTTTTAATGGAAAACTTGAATTTCAGTTTTTTAGCCAATGTTTCTTCATTATCAGTTTGTGACTACTCTTTTGTAGCAAAATCTATAATAAGCTATTCATATACAGTGGAACTCCTGAATAAAGGCCTGGGAAAATGTTGGCAAAATGGGTCTTATAAGAGGGGGGGGGGGGTCTTAATTCAGAGTTCAGGGGTTAATCACTTAATGTATAAACAGATGTCCTTAAATTAAAAGTCAAATAAGAGGGGTGGTCTGTATTGAGGGGGTTCCACTGTGATGATGAACATGTAATAAGTACTAAAAGTCTTTTAAACTCTACAAAATCTATATCATAATATGTAACTCACCCATAAGTCCCATTTCATATGACATAGATAGGGGGTAAAAAGTATAGGGTTGAATGATAGATCTGCAAGTGAGCTGGAGACTTTTCTCATCTCAAAATGAAAAAGAGAGAAGAATTTTAAAAATCTAATCATCATCTCAACAAAAGGTTTTAAAGTTCACAGAGGAACGGTGAATTTGTTGTAGTCAGATTTTTTTTTTTTTGGAGGGGGGTGGTCTTAGTACAGTACATTTCACTTTGTAATGTTACAGTAAGTAAAACTAGATTTTAACTTTTTTCCTAAATTCTTTTTTTTTTCCCTTCCTTTTTTGGTTTGGCTAAATGGTTTTATACTTGGTTCTAAGTTTCTACCTTGAGTAGTACATCTTTGTGAACTAAACTGGCTCTGTGGAGACCAAGGTTTGTTTTTTTTCTAGGTCATCCGATGGATATTCCTAATTCGATATGTAAGTTTGTAGAATTTAGATCTTGCTTAAAATAATAAATTTGTTGTACGGGTGTGACTTACAAGTTTTGTGTCGTTGTTTTATATTTCAGGGGCTGGTGAATCTGGGAAAAGCACAATTGTGAAACAGATGAAGTGAGTACCACTACTAGTACCAGTATTTTTTGTTGTTTTCTTTAACTTAAGTTCTTAGAAATTGTGAGTTATTAATTTGGGTTGGTTTGCCTTCCAAATGGTGATTATGATTTACTGGGCATCATTGAATTGATGGGAATGAACATGTGTTAGGAAGGGCTAAAGTAAGTTCTAGCTAGCACAGGGAAAAACTTGCAGCTTTAAAAATAATCTATTTGCTGCTCCCTTCAACCCATATCATTTAAATAATGATTGTCATCGAACCATGTAACTTTAATCCGAATGGACCACATTCAATAAAGTGTCTCATGACTAGTCCACTTGAGTCGCATGTTAGAAAATTTTGTAAGTAGATTTTTTTCAATTTATGATATGGTCATTTAGGCCATATGGAGTCAATCTAACTGACCGTTTTGGCCAATAATCACTCTGACATTAGACATATTTTTTATGGCACTGTAAAAAGTTCTGGTAGGTCTTCCATGAAAAATCGGATAATTTTCTTCAATTCAAACTTTGACATTTGAAAGCTCAGCCAGAGAAATACATTTAAAATCAAATATCAACACCCTTAGTTAAAGTAGGAGATAGTACCACCTGACTCATTAACAATGTAACTTGTTTGAATTTTTTGCCAGACAAATGGCACTCACACTAGCCTTTCTTTTTTGGAAACATTGAATGATTGAGGAAACCATGGCCCTTGAGATACTACAAGTTTTACAAAACCTTGTGAAACTATCACAAAAGTACAATCATTTCTACATTTTTTTTCGCTTTCTCCTAAATTTACTGTAACACGAAATATAATAGTGGACATAGAATTCCGCTCATAAATTACTAAGTACAGAAAAATTACATGTAATTGTACGTAGAGTTTTTTAGACCATGGATTTAAAAAAAAATCCAAACACTTGCAGCTGAGCAACGTTCCATCCTCACCTTCAGCAAATCTGAGACTTTAGTGCCTATCTTACAGTTCTTTAAAAACAGGTCATTACATTAAGCCAAGGTACGACTTGTATTCTGCCCATTGCGCATCAACAGTGAATGTGATTTATTTCCTGTTAACATCTTTTTTTTTGTGACATAGAGGATTTGTTGTGTGATATACCATTAAATTATTAGTTTGAAACTGGTTTTCAATACAGCATTCTGGGGGCCTAGATAGCTCAGTTCGTTGTGGCTTCGCTCCGTGGCCAAGAGGTCGCGGGTTTGAAACACAGCCGAGCACAGTCCGGGGCCCCTGCTGGTTGGGTCGATGTCAGTATAATGTGACCGGCTGAGACTAAGTCATGGTATCCCCGCTAGTCTCTGGATGGCAGCCCGTAAACTGTCATTGGGACTCAAGCCCTGAGACTGAGAGCACCTTTGAAGTGGAATTGGGCTTGTAAAAATACCCTTCAATCAATCAATCAATACAGCATTCCAGTAAAGGCGTAAGTTAAGAGGCTTGACTGCAGCAAAATCTGAAATCTAGAGTAAATTGTAAAATCAATCTTTCTAAAGTTTTTTCAAAACATGTGTCATATATACAAAGCTCTAACTTAAACAAACAAAGCAAAAACGTTCACCATTAACTATTTAATTACGATCGC
Organism: Elysia marginata; assembly: GCA_019649035.1. Taxonomy (NCBI): domain Eukaryota; kingdom Metazoa; phylum Mollusca; class Gastropoda; family Plakobranchidae; genus Elysia; species Elysia marginata. The sequence goes on from BMAT01012918.1 coordinate 113,311, forward strand.
TGTGACTACTTTTGACAAAGAAAAAAGAAAGAAGACTTGGACTTTGGAAATTTTCTTGCTTTTTTTGTTGCTTTTGGGCAGATAAAAATAAAGGGTAGCATGAGACCATAGTGATCACAGACACACTCAGGTCATGTTCTGGTACCTGTCGGCGCCACCCTGTGTTTAAGAAACACTTTGAGAAGAAGCTGTCCCACTCTTGTGTTACATTGTTCTATATTGTGTTTGTATTTTAAAGGCAACCAAAGACAACAGGCCGATTACAGTGCTTTGCCTTCACCGTCTGGCCTCTCCGTACATTGGTATATAACAAGCATACTTAACAAACTAAAGTGCTTGGTGACCTGGCTAGCTTGGCGTGCACCAAAGTAACAAGTGGTTGGCTCTATATTCTATTTCCGCATTGGTCTCCAGACTAGGCCACAGCTTTGTCCAGATTTGTGTAGGTTTTCTTGTATGGGGCACCTTATGTAGACTAAATTCGAGGCGAGGCTCCCTGAAATTATTTTA
>BMAT01012918.1:228854-239730 GCA_019649035.1 Elysia marginata
AACTCTACCAGGTTAGTTGGTCTCTAAGTTGTCTAGCTGGTGACGCTTTGACAGCTAGACAACTTCAAGATTATTCACAATCAACAATCATGTCCGTCTGATGAACTTGGCCAGGACGCCAATTAAGCCGACTGGCTAAGGGAAACAATGTTGTAACGGCAACGACTGTCAGAATTTTCAGGTAAAATTCTAGTTGGCATATTTCGCTCCATCCGTTGAGCACTGTTTAACCTTGTACTGCAAATATTTACCTGCAAACTAAAAATATATATAGATAGATGAATAGATAAAAAGATAGATAGATAAATACTGTAGATAAAAAGAGACATTGTAACTTAAAGGTTTGTCCATCAGTTAGAGCAATGATTACTCTAACCTTGAGCTTAGCGTTCTCATTAACATGTAAAATAATACAAGCAATGTTACAAATTGTGTTAATTTGATCAGCAGCTCAATTATTTTTACTTGGTTAAAAAGTGAAAATACTGCTTTTATTTTGTAGACGCTGTCTGTTATTTTCTTCTTATTCGAATCTATTAATGTTTCTTAGTTTGCTGTTTTTCTGATTGAAATTATATTTAATTTCCCGTTTCAAGCCGCATCATTGAATTTCAGTTAATGGTTGTAAAATACTCACATAAAACTCTATCAGCGAACGGGACCAACTTATGCAAAATTGGACCATCAGATTCTACCAGGATTTCTCACTCTCTCTTTCTCTCTCTCTCTCTCTCTCTCTCTCTCTCTCCCTCTCTATGTTTGGATACCACGGCTATCTAAACGAATTCAATTTGTCGTGGTGTGTTTTGCCGTCTCTTCATTTGCTCACATTAGCTGTTTATACAGAGACAAATAACGCCATTACGAAAAACCTTTGACATTTGACCATTTGTCTGTGTGTGTGTGTGTCCAGTTCTCGGTCTCACCTCGTCCTGATGATCAACGTATCGGGAGAGGACAAGGTCACCGGAGCCATCTCCAAGGGTGTGCTGACCTTGTGTGACCTTGCAGGGTCAGAGAGAATCAGCAAGACAGAAGCGACGGGTCAGAGACTAGTGGAGGCTGCCGCCATCAACAAATCTTTATCTGCTCTGGGACAGGTGAGTAGGTGGCGGGCTATAGAGCTTTTTCAGCATCTTGATCCTACTAACTGGAACCATTGCAGATTACGCTATGTTGATCAAAACTCTTTTCCATGTAAAAAATCAATTATTATAATATACAGAAACAACAAGTGAAAAAAGTTAATCGAAGTTTATTCACTCCGACTATCGGTGAACATCGTGTATTGTGATGTCGATAATCTTTCATCGCCTATGAATTTCCCTATGTAATAAATCTAAGGAAAACAATACAGGACTCTATCAACGAGTGATTCTGGTGAATCCGCTTTTGAATAAATCTATTGCATATTAATATCGTCAATTGGCTAAAACATTGGAGGAGAAGGGGTTTAGGCCCTAGTGCTGGTAAAGTATGATTCGTCCGCATTATCTATTCGCTTGCCATTCAAATCTTTGTAGTTTTAAAGGAGAGAACTCGATTTTATCCTCGCAGTATACTTTAATATCATACAGTTTTTTTTTCATGTATTTTTTGTGTCAGTTACAAAACCAGACCATCAATTTTATTATCAGTGAGGCCCTAGCCCAATATCTAGCTACAGTTACAACGCTATACAACCAGTGGTGTTATCACTGGGGCGCTATATCAAGGTGCTGGCCGAGTGCTCTTCTTGTTAAATTTCATGCCAATCTTTAGTTAGCAGTGAGGGAAACGCTTTATTTTGTAGCAATGTGAAGACTGTGCACGTCGGTCATCTACAAATCTGTTTTCAGGTTGCTGCTCTTTATCACTACTGGTGTTGTTGTGTTGTGTTATTGCCGCTGTTTATTCTTTGTTGCTGATAATGAACTCAATAACACGACCACCACAGTACGTTGTTATTGTAACGTGTTTGTTTTGTTCTCAGGTGTTCTCTGCGCTCAGAGAGAGTCAGTTACACGTTCCCTACCGGAACTCCAAACTTACCCAGATTCTGAGGCCCTGTCTGGGAGGGGATGCCAAGGTGAACTAGAGCTAATGCATTCTTTTTTGTTTATAAGTTATACAGTATTTTCTTTTAATGTCTCGAAATAGGCCCCCAATCAATAGTTTTTTGTTGTCTTTAAGCTGCGTCAGTATCTTATAAAATTTCTTGTTATGATAAGGTTGAACTAGTATAAAATGAGGTTATTGATAGAATTCATTGTAAAAGAATTTATATGGATGTTTTTGATGATGATTTTTCAGGCTTATGTAAGCACTGAATAGTCGCTGAGTCTATCGTCTCCTATCAGTCGTGGCAAACGTTATCCCTATTTCTCGCTCTGATTTTTTATGTTCATTTTTAAATGAGCTTGGGGAAGATAATGTTGAAAGAGAGAGAGAGAGAGAGAGAGAGAGAGAGAGAGAGAGAGAGAGAGAGGTTTTAAACTTTTAAAATACTTGCAAACCATGAGAAGATCAAAACAAAAGTTCAGAATATAATAAATCTTTTCACACTCATCCCCACCTCCACCCCCACCCCGACCTGGTGTGTGTTACCGTGTGCAGGCGTGTCTGTTTGTGAACATCAGTCCAGACGTGACCAACTACCCCGAGACCTGTAACACACTGGAGTTTGGCAGTAACGCCCGCCAGGTGGCTTTAGGCCAGGCCAAGCAGAATATCCAGAAGAGACCTGGGGGGTTCCCACCACGGTGATGATCACAGACTGACTTAGAGCTCCAAACACTGCATGTGGGACAAAGTTCATTTCCGGTGCGCGAAAAGCGATGCGCGGAGAGAACCATTGGAAGATAAAAATCATTATGTCAAGAACCTCAGCATTTAATTTTAGACTACGTTTTTTTAGAATGATATTTCATTGATATAGAAAAAAAACATGTACATTTTATGGTGGGTGCTGTACGAAATAAGGGATTTATGTTAGAGAGTCGGAAAAGCTTCAAACTGTTTCTACTTTAAAAATAAGGAGCTTCTTGAAATTACAATGTTTTAAAATAGATTAAGGCTATTTCCAAGGTTGTATAAATTTTGTATCCAGGCAAGTCAAAAGAGCAATAAGAAAAATTTAGTTTAGTAAGTAGGGCAAGAAGACACGGATTTTTTCATTGAACCATAATATCTATAACAGAATCTAGTTTTAAAACCAACACAGTTGACATTGCATTAAGTAGGTGAGGCCTTCGACCTAACTCACAATAGGTATCTTCTTTAGGACAAATCCACACTGGACGTTTCCTCCCACACAAGCTGTCAGAATTTCTGTCTGTATTAGGGTAGAAGCCTCTTCAAGTTGTTGTCATATTCAGCCACTCTGCAATACTGCCCGAGACAATCAAAATGTAATATCTGAGTGTAAACCCTATGGCAGTACTGCACTTTGATTGTCCCAGGCAGAATATCCTGCAATAGATAGACCTGTCTGAAATACATGAACATGTATTCCCATAAACGATATACCAAAATAACAGTACATAAGCAAAATAATATGAAATAAAAGTAAAGTGGCGCACACGCAGCTGCCTGAATCATAGAAAATATCTTTTTTTTTACGAATTCCTTATTAACTATTTATCTAATGTTCAGAAAATTATTATCATTATTATTACTTTTATGTGCGCTGTGGGGTTGGTTAGGTTCTCAAGCTGCTTAGCTCTTCCGAGGTTGAAAATATAAGATTAGTGTTATGGTTGTTACAATGACCACTAGCTAGCCGTAATAATTAAACTTTGGTGGTGACATTAATCGGGATAATTAACGTAAAATGTTTGCCCGTTGAATTCTATACTCAGATAAAAAAAAACTAAAGATGCCACAACTGCTTTAAAACCAACGTTAAACATTTGTGCAAATTTTTCACTAAAATTTCCAGGAAAGATTTTTTAATACATTTTGACAAGGAGACTACAGTAGCAGAGTAGCTGTGTTGAAAGCTTTGCTTGAGGTTATCCCAAGTATTCATAACAACGATAAACAGGTGAAAAGTCCAAAACCCATTGTGAAGGAATTAAACGTACTGCAATAAAGCTATATTTTTATATCAACCATCAAACTCCAAACATTGTCCGCGTTTGGAAAAAAAAATTTTTTTATGATAGATATGCAGTATTTGCGAGTGTTAAATGCAATAAGCACGCAATATTGTATTTTTATTCGTGCACAAATTTATCATACAATTATTGTATTACACATACCTCAAAAATATATAACTATGCTATCTTCTGTTTGTTGACTGTAGCCATAATCTGTATTGGATTTAAATGTAAAGCCATTTATTTCGATAGTCTTCAGTCTTCAGAAAACATGAGATAACGTCCATAAATATTTTTACTAGAACATTTAAATCATGCGTGTTAATATGTTTGATATTCTATTTTGCGGGTGTGTGTGTGTCAGAAACATGTATTTTATATTGCCGTTATATAAGTTAAAATGGTCTCCATATTTCAAATGTTGATTTGACCCTGTTGCCTGAAGAGGTATTTGAATCTCTTATACATTTTATTTACAAAATATTTATACGTTACTTTTATTCAACATTAGCCAAAGTTTTATTTGGTCACTTATGAATGTACCAATACTATAGCATTTGAACCCAATCTTAAAAGTCCAGCTTAAGTCGCCCACTGAGCTTCAAAGTTCCGAATTCCTTGAAAATCAACCAACTCTCCTTGATTTTCAAGTTCATAATATTAACTATTAAAGATAAATGTTTCCTGTCTGTTGCACAATGGTGCTGGAGCTCTTTGCTTTGTGGCCAGGTATAGTATTACAAAATGGAACATTTCGACTTTAGCTGGGTTTGCTGTTGGCGTCACATTTATGATAAACAATGATAACATGTTATTATGCTTCTTTTCAATCCGTCCTGACGTGATTCAGTTACCTCCCCATGTTAGATCTATCGCTTTGTAAAGATTTCTTGATGTTGATTGCTACGTGGAAAATGACTCAAAATTTTGTTTGAGATTTCCTTCGTCGTTGTTTGAAAATATGCAAAATAACCTTAGAGTACTGACACTCTTTATTTTAATGTCTATCTCTATCTTGACATTTTAAATGTGCCTCATTATCTGTAGATAAAATACATTAATCCACTGGTCCAAAGATGTTTCAAAAACGGTAAATGTAAACCTTTCTCCATGAATCTCCAGTATTGATTACGTTAATGGCTGCAAAAAGACAAGCCACACTAGTAGAATTCAATTTATATAATTTCCGTTTAGTCAGTCCTTTCCTTTTGTCAACATGTCAGGGTTTATAATGACGTCTTCTTTAAATGTTGAAACAGTAAGCATAGATGTGCTAGGTCATGCTTATTTTACACAACTTAAAGTCGGCTATACTGCGGCAGCCATACATCAACATAGCGTAACTCAAATGATTAGGTTTTGCTATCCTTTAAGTTTTTGTGATGGTAAATTCCAATATATTCCCTCCTGCTCTCTATCTCCACCTCTGTCTTTTTCTCTTCCTTTCTTTTCTCTCTTTGCGTCTCTCTATATTAACTGCATGTGCTTTCTCCGCGATTTCCTCAGTGCCACACTGTGTCTTTCCAGTTGATGCTCGCCACAAATAACTTGACAACGAGCTCCATGCTTTAACTGTCGTAGCTCCTAAGGCCTGGAATATTTTATCTTGAAAATAAAAAGTTAAGAGAAGTGAAAAAATTAAAACATTTTAAGCAAAAACTTGTCTGCGATATGAGAACATATCGTAAATAATCTTTATGCATATCACATTTATATTGTTACACTTTTTTTTCTTTTTGTGATGTTGTTGAAGACGTTTTCTACAGATATGGACCAATGGATATTTTGATTGGAAGTAATAGTTGTTATACATTTGTATAGCAAAACTCGTCGCTTTTTGTTTGCTCGTCTACTCTTTTACAAGGGTTTGTGTTTATATCTAAGAGAAATTTATTCTACTATGCATTAGCGCCACCGAGTTTTAGTGGGTTTCAGGCACTCTATAAATAAAATTATAATTATTATTATTATTATTATTATTATTATTATTATTATTATTATTATTATTATCATTATCATGATACAATTATTATTATTATCATCTTCATCATTATTCCTATCCTTTTTCTAGAAATGTGGGCTTAGATTTTTTTTAGATCTTTTAGTTTTTGTTTTTGAAGGACAAAACTGACTTTAATGACTATCTCAAGAGACGGCATGGTGAGTGATTGTCTGGTTGGATTGCCTAAAACTGACAGAGACAGTCTGAAGATAGGCAATCATCTCAAAGATAAAGCCAAACCTACAGATAGAGAGAGACAGACAGACAGACAGAGAGAGAGAGAGAGAGAGAGAGAGAGAGAGAGAAAAAGATAGACAGACAGATAGAGAGGGAGGTTAGAGTTATGGTGCAATGACGAAAAAAAGAGTAAGCGTTTGATTGGTTAGAAAACATCTCTAGAGAGTGAGTACCAAATCAGAGTAGATGACTATTTAGCTGCACCTGGTGACCTTTATGTAGCGTTCTGATAACAATAACAACTTTTGTGGAAGTATAGTCTACAAGAGTCAGTATTATTCTGTCACAGATCTGCCTTCTGGAGATGAACAGATGTCGTCTTTGACCGTTGTCGTCAGCACTCCCTGCTAACAAAAAACATTCTTCTCCTCCTCACTAGACGATCGCTTCGTATGGCGCAGTCATTGTTAGTGAAGTTAAAAGAATTGTTCATGTTAAATAATCATTTGTTTAAGTAAGAACAGGATATGAACCTGCAGCAATGAGACAAGATTTGAACCCTCAGCCATTACTACATAAGCACACAGCTAAACTTTGGGAGCTAAAAACAGTTATATTTGTACTTCTATTTGTACAATATTGCAGTTTCTGTTGACCCTTAGTCAATACGAGATACAACTTAAAAACCCATTAACACAAAAATAATAAACTAGATAATGACAGGTCGTCGTATCTAATAAAGCTATTGCATCAAAGATTTTACAGAAATGTGAGTAAACAAAACAGTCTTTGGGGTAGAATTATTATTGCCGATACCATTGTTACTATTGTTGTTTTGTTCAGTGTCCCGATGTGTGTATATTACGCAATATGGTTGATATGATTGGGGGCATGGTGATTTTCGTTTCAATTATGTCTAAATTGTGTAACGGTATAAATAGTGTTATCAGTTTGATTATTCTCTGTATGTATATACATATAATTATAACATCCCTTGCTGTTATGCCTGTTCTGACTTGCTTTATTCAGGTTACCAAACTGCTGATCTCGGTATATGTTATATTTTTTCATCTACAACATTTTATTACTAATGATTACCTCCAATTATATTTTTACATACACGACACCACACGTATATCCAAACTAGAAGATGATTATTTTCTTGATGGTCTGAAGACCCAAGATTTTAAAATGATTTGTTCTAGTACTTTGCAGTTTTTGGGATAAAGAGTAAAGGGTTAGAAGAGACAGTATTGATTTCTTTAAACTCCTTTGCAAAGTAATTTCTTATTTGCTTATTCCTGACAATTTTATTTCCGTCAGCCAAAATATTCAACCCTCAAACCGAAGCTAAACACAATATTTTGATATGTCTGCTATTTATACAGTGTATAATATATTTTTAGACCTTATAATATAGAGGTAAAATGTTTGAGGAGTGAAGGATGTGTGATCAGAAGAAATTTATCACCGCTTTAAAGGCACATTAGACCTGTCCATTGTCTTTTTAAATGCAGTTTCAGCGTCAAATCATAACGAAAGACAACCTGAGTAATTTTGTGAAAAAGCATTTCCGAAAAAAATTATTCTTTATAAATTTGTATTACTACTGTTTGGCAAAGTTAACATAAAAGCAAGGAAAACACAAGGCTGTAGTTTTTTTTAAAGAAAATGATGTAAACAAACAAAATTAGTGTTGAGGTACAGTTCTTCTCATCTAGCGAAAAAAAGTAGAGATTAAAGGTCCGGCATGGAAAAGTTTTTAAGGTTATTAAAGGAGTTCTTATATAAAATTATTCCTATGTACAACTTGCGACAAAAAAAAAATAAACAAAGCAGACTTTATCGTATTATTCCTGAACTCCACTGTAGCTAATAATTTGTTTTCTTTCATTCCAAAATATTTAATATTTGTGGACAAACAATTAAAAGCATTGCGCATCTGTCATTCACATTTTTCCTGTTCTGCTTTAGTTTATACAGTCATGTCTTGTCTCAAGCAGCATTGTTTGTACAGTCTCGTAATGTATTGTACAGTATTGTTTTAGTAGTACAGTCTCGTAATGTATTGTACAGTATTGTTTGTACAGTCTCGTAATGTATTGTGCAGCATTGTTTTAGTAGTACAGTCTCGTAATGTATTGTGCAGCATTTTTTTAGTAGTACAGTCTCGTCATGTATTGTGCAGCATTGTTTTTGTAAAACGGTCTCGTAGTGTATTGGATAGCATTATTTGTAGTAGTACAGTCTCGTAATGTATTGTGCAGCATTGTTTGTAGTAGTACAGTCTCGTCATGTATTGTGCAGCATTGTTTGTAGTAGTACAGTCTCGTTATGTATTGTGCAGCATTGTTTGTAGTAGTACAGTCTCGTAATGTATTGTGCAGCATTGTTTGCAGTATTGAATTGAATTGAATTTATTCAGTATAAAGGCCATCGGCCCAAATTACAATAGATGTAAACGTATTCATGAACATATATATATTATAACATATATTGGCTCTTTTTTCATTACAATGATACATCAGAATTGACATTTATATATACGTTTATAATATAATATAGAAATACATTATATGTACATATACGTACACACACACACACATATATTTGCATACATACACATTCATACCCATATACACCCACACCCATATTTATATACATGTACATACATATATATATACATAGTATATTCTACATATATAACTAGGCTACCATATATATACCATATATATATATATATATACATACAAACATACACATATATAACAAAACCAGCGAGAGAAGTAATTTAACACAAAATTAGCGTGACAGAAATATAGCCATTATTCAAATTTTAATGGCTTTTCTTTTTGCAGCATAATACCAAAGTAATATAAACATGACATAAATATAAAGTTCTCATAAAAAACCATCTCAGTTACTTAAATTAGGAAATTAACAATTTTTAACATATTGAGTATAGAGCTTTTTTATAAATAAACACAGGTTTCTTAAAATCGTTGGTTCAGTCGTATTGTATAAAGACACCAATTTATGGTATGCTGGATAAGCTTGGAAAGCTGTAGGTAAGTATAAGATTCTTACTCTGTTTAGTGCTTGGCATTCGAACAAGAAATGGGTCTCATTATCTACCGATTTTGACGAGCATCTTATACACAAATTACTAGTGCTTACATTAATTCTAAAAAGATTATTATTTATGGGTAGGCTGCGAGTTCTTAGTAGGGCCACCAGCCTCCTATGGTGCCTTGAGATAAGAATATTTATATACTCTGCTGGCTTCATTTCTGGGTGATAATCAAGATACATTTCGAATGATCTTCTTATACTAAAATCGTTTTCTTGTTGGCCTATAGAGATCATTCTTTGTTTAAATTCTGAAAGAAAACGTTTAGAGTCACCGACTTGCTGATAAAACCAACTCCAGCCAAAACCTGTACAAAAAAGTATGTTTTTAATATCTGATGCCCAATTTGTTCTACCTAGCTCAGAATGTCTATACTGCTGCAGGTAACATTTTCTGGGATTTCTATCGGAGGGAAGATGCAGTAATTTACACCAGTATTTGACAGCTCTCAACTTTGTGTCTACCCATAATGGATATCGACCAACTTCCTTCAGAACAAGACAGTTTTCTGTACCTTTACCAATTGATAGGAAATATTTAAAGAACATGATTTGTACCTGCTCAATACAATCATAAACTTTGGTTCCCCAAATCTCTGACCCATATAAGAGCACAGGTTTCACCTTGACATCAAATATTTTGGCAGCCATATGAAATTGCACGTCATTTATATTGGAAAACATTCTGCGTATGTTATGCATAGAGCGCATTGCTTTATATACATGATTATCAGTACACTTGGACCAACACAGTCTTGATGAAAAGGTGATACCGAGATAGTTGTAGTAGGTTGCGACATCTAGTTTCTCATTTCTAAAAACACATTTTTCTGTGTTTTTAAGGTAGCCGCTATTTCTAATACCATCATTTTACTTTTTTCGGTGTTAATCTTGAGTCCCCAATCATTGCAGAACCTTTCCAATACATTTATCTTTCTTTGCATGTCAGAACAGAGTCTGCTAACAGAGCTACATCATCTGCATATAAGAGACTATATGCATGAGCATCTCCACTCAAAAGTTCCACACCCGTTGTCTGGGGGCTTCTAGATAGTTCCTTTTCCAATTCTGATATAAAGATTGAAAAAAGAACTGGACTTAAAATACATCCTTGTTTTACACCACTCTGGCATTTAAAATAATCTGTAATACACATGTTTCCTGATGCGTTGTTTGGAGCAGATTTGATGACTTTTACAGATGCTAGCACGCTATTATACATTGCTTTTAGAATACCTATCATCTTTCCTTGACAGCCATACTTAGATAACATGTACCACAGTTTCTTTCTAGCTACCCAATAGAACGCCTTAAAGAAATCAACATAGAAGACATAAAATCTACCTTTTTCTTTTCCTAAATACTTTTGCACCATAGACTGAAGGACAAAAATATTGTCAACAGTCGAGTATGCCGATCTAAACCCACCCTGGGCTTCTGATATGAGTTTGTTTGCATCACTCCAGAGTTTTAATCTTGAGTTCAGAAC
>BMAT01012927.1:41939-54204 GCA_019649035.1 Elysia marginata
GAAGTAGCCAAATTGGCAGGAATTCAAACCAATAGGAAACACTACACGATAAGGCATTCCAGGAATATTCAACATCTTCTTTCTCGCAAAGTAGTTAGCTTCGCCATCTGACCTCAGCCGACTACTTGACGGTCATGGGACAACTCGTATTACACAAAATACTTTAAAATAATGTACATAAAACTTTTTTTTTTCAAGCTAATCAATTGAAAAGACCTGTTTGCTCCATATGTAACATATACATAATTACACAAGATCATTTAAGAGAGTAAAATTCAAGTTTGTAGAAATAGAACTTTTGAGGGTAATATTTAATAGCACTGTGGATTTTTTTTTTGGTTTTGTTGTAAGAGAGAAATGTAGTTTGATGAAGGAGTCAGTTGGGTCCTTTGCCTTTTGGTTTTACTATGTTTCACAGAAACAGAAGTATTTAATCTTAAGTACTTTGTGCCTCATAAATCTATTAATACTTTGGTCAAAAGCCTTGGCAGAGTCTTTGATAAATTCAGATGAAACACATTACAGGAAGAAATCAAAGAGCCTAACACGTGTATCATTAGGAATACTGTGTTCAGGACACACGGAGCCAATTCAATACGATATCATAAGGAATACTCGAGATACACAGAACTTCAATTATTATTGAAAAGACTCCAGATAAACAAAGCTTGTTATGATAAGGAGGGCTTAAAAAACATAGCCTATTATCATTAGGAAGACTCAAAATGAATGGTCAGAAGACTGAGTAAGACAGAGCTAGTCTAACGTAAACAATTTAATTAGGAAGCATGCCACCAGACTTGATGAAACGACCCAAAAAAACCCCAGCAAAAATAAAATTCTCAAAACTTTCACTATGGAAGATTTCAAATATTTGTTGCGACCAAAAAAAAAATGCATAAAACTACTAAAATTTAAAACAAGCATTATGATCATAAGATGGTTTATATGTAAATGTCTTAGAACAAAAAAAGATAGAGCTCATATGTATGATTAACACAACAAAGACAGTAACTGTCTTCTTTTCAATTTGGTATGTACTGTTGTCTCTGTTCTTCTGAACACACATGAAAAAAAAAAAGGCTTGTAAAGTATATAGGAACAATTAAAAGTAGAAATTAATATGTCTTCATCAAATGGGAAGTCCACAAGATTAAGAATGTTGTACAGTATATGAAGAAAGTAAAGCAGCTCAATAGAGCTTCTCCTCTGGTTGGTCCATGTGTAAGTTCATGATGATACAAAATTTCTCGAATCAGAGAAAACTGACAAAAAAAAAAACAGTCATGTAAGTAGTTCTTTAAAATCACACAAAGTGAAAGTATATAGGTTAAGTAGATGTATATCAACAACACAAAAATTAAGTTATACCAGAAAAAATATCAAAGAATGTATTATTCCTGGAACATAGAAAACAAAATCAAGTGGGCCACTTTTAACAGTACGATTCGTTAAAGCCCCCAAGTGTAATAGTACAAACCTTTCATTTTCCTAAATTCCCACATGACTATGACATTAAAATCGGTCGATTAAACATTTCTTTTCTATATGTGCCTACTGTTTGACGCTACAGGAAAAAGTTCACAGATAAGAGTGGAGACCACTGTATAATCACAAATGTCTACAGTAGGCCATGAAAACCTCCTCTCTTATTTCCAGTAAAGCTCAGCAGAAAATTTCAACTGCTTAACACAATCACTAAACCCTTTCAGAGTCTTTGCTGGGATCTTGGTCCAGCTACTCTCTTGGATTTGGTTCGTTCCTAGACATTTCAGTGTGAACTGACTTCACCATCAGAATACGTCTGCATGAGAACCACCAGCAGAGTTTTCAAACCACAACCCGTATGTTAGCAGTTCAAATTTCTATTTCATAATTGTATAAAAACACGTCTAGCCTTCACTTTCATATTTTCATTAAGAGAAATAACAAAGCCCTTCAAAAACGTGACCCTGGTGCAAAGGTTAAGCCGCAAAATTTTGGGTAATTCGCTTATCGACACAATCTCCTCAGAGGTTGTTTGAGAAAGGTACTGTGACATTGTGTGGGGGAACACCCCCCTCTCCCCCACCCCCCTCCAGATAGACAAGTCAACATGATATGATGTAAGTACAGTGAAGTGTGAAAACAAGTAACAACATAAGTATATAAGTATGTATAACGTAAAGCAGGCTAAACTATCAAGGCTGGTGGTAGCATAAAACCCATTATATACAAAAAAAAAATCAGTTTCATATAGACACAAAAACAAAACCAACGTAAGTAAACATGAGAAGAAATCAACGTGTTTTCAAGAGCCTTCATGATTAGCATTATTAACAGGGAGAAAAAGACCAGCGGTCAATGTTTGTGTTTTCAGGAAATTCAAAGGCAAAACTCTTATAAATGCAACATCCTAACTGGCAACCCTTATTTTCTCCCCATCCCTAAAGGATTAAAGTAAAAAACAAACAGGAATATTTTTTTCCAAAGGCACTTGTTATGCAATCACAGTTTATCTTATCGTATTATTCAAAGTTTACAAAATACAACATGTTTTCGATCCCTTTAAACAAAGTTAATTTTAATCTTATCCTATTTTTCAATGTTTACAAAATACAACATGTTTTCGATCCCTTTAAACAAAGTTAATTTTAATCTTATCGTATTTTTCAACGTTTACAAAATACAACATGTTTTTGTTCCCTTCAAACAGAGTTAATTTTAATCTTAACGCATCATTCAATGTTTACAAAATACAACATGTTTTTGTTCCCTTTAAACAAAGTTAATTTTAATCAAATCTCACTGTCACAAAGATACATCTTTTAAACTAGTTCTGGAAGAGAAAGCAAACCTTGTAGCTCAGCATACCAGCCAGCTCAATTATCGTTGTTCGTGCTGTTGAAAAGAGTACAAGACTATCTGGTCAGCCTATCAGTTCGGTTTTGTCTCGGTGTGTTCAGTTCTGATACCAACTTGAACTGAACTATGTTTAGGATTATTAGTTCTGCACTCTCTTTTACTTTATTTTTTATCTCCTTTGTCTCTGTGCTAAATTCGGCAAAACTTTCAAGCAATTATAGCAGGGAAAAACTCAGCAAAGATGTATCGTAGAAGAAAAAGATATGTAAACTACAATGAAAAAAAAATAGAAATATACTTTGTCAAAGATTTGATTCATATTTATGTATATGTATAATTTTTTGGTCCTGAATCAAGCTGCGTAAATATCACAAGAGTTTTTGTAAGTACTGGCAAACAACAACAGTAGAAACAGACATTTGAATGTTAAGTAATCCGAGAGTCAGGGTAACAACGAGAGTCAGGGTAACAACTCGGTCAAGATTCCTCACAGAATAATTATTTCAGGGAGGTTACTGTCTCAAAACGCACATGCTAAGCTTTATAGTATCGTTGCTTTGGACTATACCTACTCTTCTTTTTTTTTTATTATATATTATATGATAGTCATCATAATTTCTTTTGTTATTGTTAGCATTGGAATGACCCATTCTGGTAATGTAACAGTAATGGTTGTTGTCTAATGATTTTTGTTTGCAAAAAAAGAAAAAAAAATTGAAAAAAAAAAAGCTTTCTAGCTTCAAGAGCTCTCGTGAGGATTGAAAGGAAAAATCAGAAAAAAAATCTTTAATATTTTATAAGGCACGCAGGAAAATAAGGACTGCATTGCCTAGCACAAGAACATCTTTCTCTTTGGTCACATAAATATTTAGGCTAAATCTTTGTCAGCCTAACCTTATAAGTTATACCAACATATTTTTTTTCTGATTGAGAACAATATACCTGGGTCATTTTATATCTTTAAATTACATCAATTAATGTGATTCAGCTTTGAAGAAGTTAAGAAAATCACTCCATTTTAAAGGAATCACTTGAGGGAATGTGATTTAAGGCACATACAAAAAAATCACGGTTATGTCAATAACACGGATACTGAAACTGAAAGGAGGAAAAAAATTTGTACAGCCATAATCAGGGAATTATGAATTATGAAGAACTGATATGATGCCAAGTTAACTGAAAAACAAAATGTTTCCCACACACTTTCAAATCACCAAATTCTTCAAGGAAGTCCAAAAATATCTACAACCTGTTAAAGAAGATTGGAAGACCAGCACACAAATACTCTTCCCTCTAATGTCTCCGAAACAATATGTTGTTAATTAAAATGAAGTTACACATGAATTAGTATGACAGACAACACGGTCGATGGTTTTACAGAATGGTGGTTGGTGTTTTAGTCTCCAACGGTGGTTTACTGCAGTCACTTTCATCTGGATCTGGGCAAGGAAAAGAAAAAAATGGAATACATGTAAATCAAGAAAAGATACTCGATATCAGAAATACATGACATTATAATCACATTATGGTTACACAAAGAAACTGAGTCAACCTTAACCTGCTACTGTATAAATACATGCATCAATCAAGGTGGTCATCAATACAAGCATGTAAATCAGTAAGATATTAAATATCACACACCATGCTGAGGAAATGTGAAAAGTACGCCCAATTATGAAAGCAGAAAAAAAAATCAACTCCACACTAGAAATTCTTCACCCGCTGTATTTTGCTGCAAACTTGGTCAGTGGTCTCTGACACGGTGAGAGAAGAACCTACCGAAAGCTTTGTTGTCGTAAGTTTGCATCTTGTTGACCTGGCCTTGCCCGTTGGTGTTCATATAAATGCTCTCCTCCTCCTTGGGCATGTCAACTTTGGTGTCGCTGCCTGGGAAGACGTTGTTGTAGACATTCTCCTCCTCCTCAATCTTCTTGTTGATGACCTGCTCCGGGGATAGACGCCAGGTTCAAACGATATTCGGTCATGCTGTTTTATAGTTTAACCAATGGCAATATTATTTATAACATAGTTATTCCGTCATGCCAACAACAACCGTCAACTTGGTGAAAATATGAACTGAAACGACCAGGACTCACACCTGGGACGATAAATTTCAACAAAAAAAGATAAGGCAAGCAAAAACTTGGGTTTGTTTACATTTAAAACAAAATATAATACACCAGACAAATATTCAGCTTACTTTTTTTTTTTTTTGGCACACACAGAAAAAGGGTAAGTGTTAAAATACAAATATCCTTGGTAAAGTGTTCTTTCACATAAAATCCCAATTAACACATTTACATGTTAAACTCTTTGGCCACTTTTGGCCACTTATGCATGAGGGAGGGAGTAGTTTGTTTCCCAATTATGCTTGTTTCTTGTTGAACTCTTCTCGTGGCCAATGGTTTCCCAGTCGGTGTCCAATCTAATTTTAGCGTACATAATACATATTACAGTAGTATCCGGTCAAACGCATGGCACTTGGGAGGCTCAAACAGCGTGCGTTTATGAGATGTATGCACTTATAAAAAGTGGCAAAAATTATTGGTACAAGTTAAGTATTCTATTTAGAGGGCAATAATGAAAGCGCTAGCCTTGGCCACACAACAAAGTCTAGACTAGAACGTCAGGATTTTGACTGATATATGTCTTGTAGTCTAGTGTATAGATCTATGTGAATAGCAATATCGCACTGCAACCATCCAATGAGTTGTTGATTAACCTTCACCGCCACTCCTGGGTGAAAAACACCCAGAACAAAAAGTAATGAGCTTAATTTTATTGAAAATAACCCATTTTGCCTCTAAAAACCCGTTGTATTCCTGAACAGTTCATATTTCTTTTATTTTTTAAAATTAGTTCAATAAAATTAATAATAAATTATTTTTAATTATTTTTTTTTAAAATACGCATGCTGATTAAGCAGAACCCACTTGTGGGTGAAATTCACCTGTATAGTCTCAATGAGCCTTCAGAGCTAAGCTGGGTGTTTTTCACCCTTGGAGTGGCAAATGGGAGAATTCAAAATAGATTGCTCAAAACAGGTTTTTGGGTGACAATCACCCACGAATGGTGTTTAAGTATACAAATAGCGAGTGGCGGTGAAGGTTAAAGGGGGGAGACCAATGGGATGGGGGGAGGGGAGGCGTGGCCGAACGCTTCACAGGCCTACAGCAGTTCACCTGTCAGTATGGTACGTGCAAGGAGTACGTTACATTCTTACACTTCACCCCCACCCCACAGGACTATGTCCACCTTTTATCCTCCCTCTTTACTTAAAAGGTAATTTTCAATGATCATTTAGCCGATATAGCATGTGTTTAGGGTACACTGATTATATATATAAAAAAATCGGTCATTAGTTAAACAGTACTGTGCATTTATCTGGCATGCTATTAACCAGACACTACTGCACATGTTAGGGTGCCTGAATTGAAAAAACTATTACTATTTTCATTAAAGGAACTATTAAATTGATTGAGCAGTCAGGTCTGAAAATCTGAACAAAAATATTTTAGCGGTTGAAGGGTGGCAATGTTATCAGTCTCTTAGTTCGGGAGATATTGTGGATCGCCATCGAAAGAGCTGAATCTCATTGTAACAAATATTGTAATTTAACAAATTGTTTTCAGAAAATTAGCTTCATCAAATTTACAACTAGATACATTCTTTTTCTTTTAACCTGGAAATCTGCTTACCTCAAGGAGGGCATCATATATGAAAACGTATTGACTTTCAGCCTGCACCATAGTGGGGCGGTTGTAGCGCATTCGCATCACGTAGCTGAAAATATCAATCTGTTTATCCAGCCCATACTTATCTAGATGCTGCATGAAATAGTCCAGAGCAATGAAAGTCCCCGTTCGACCAACTCCAGCACTGACAGAAGATAAAAAATAAAAAAAATTAAAATTTTGTGAACCATGACCATCTATGCTGGTGAAATGGAACAGTTTGAGGACAGAGAAAACTGAAGTTGGAGCCTCTAAGGCGTTAGTACATGCTGCGGTATACGTACAGACAAAAATGTACACTTGGTATACGTACAGACAAAAATGTACACTGTTGGACACTATTGACATAATGGTGGTAGAAAACATAGCAGTGGTAGTTAAGCTGGAGGATCTAATTAAAAAAAAGGAGGAAAAGAGAGAGAAAATGAAGTGACAGTGGAAACCTCTTAATGCCAATCTCTTGGGAATTGATTAATGAGAAAAACTTCTGTCTTTTGGTGTAAGTCTTTCCTGTGATCTTGCATTAAAACATAAAATTTAGTCAATCATACTACTAGGACAATTGTTGTCATACTGTTTGAGTCAATCACATCTAATAAGAATAAGAAATTTTGCCGAACGAAAAAACAATAACACACTGCTTTTGCTTAATATCAAAATAACTAAATATTTTTATGCAGTTAATCAATAAAATGACATCTGAAAGGGATCAATCATTAAAAAAATATGGGAACTTCGAGTTTCCAATTAAATAAAAAACAAATAATTAATTACTCGGCAAAGTAATCAAGATATAGCGCCAAGCGTTTAGGTGAAGAATCAATGAGTTCAAACGAGGTTTGGTTTTCGAGCTAGTGTAGCTCGAGTTATGTGATGGCTCGACCGAGACATGACCGACTCACCTGCAGTGAACAGTGATTGGTCCGCTGTTGGCCGGCCTCGCCTCCTGCCTCACGAGATTGACAAACTCTATGACGTCAGAAAACTTGAGATTAGCGCTGAAGTCCAGCCAGCCAGCCAAAAAGAAGTGGGTCACCTTACGCGGTTCATTCTCTCCCTAAAGGTTTAGAGGAAAATAAACAAAAGGTTGAGAGATTGCGAGGAAGGGCCGTGCTGGGACGAGGGATGCGCACAGTCTTAAGTCTAGAGATCAGCATCTTCAGCTTGGACTGACAAGGTAGGATAAGTTGGGAAGTTTTACCCCCTGAAGTGTGGATAAGGTTAAAATCACAGGTCAGGGGGTACAATGGTACCTCAGTAGAACATTTTGTATTTTTAAAGTAAAATAAGGGAAATAAATTCTGAAACTTAATGTATCATTTGAAAAATATCTTTCAAACTGGATTGCATGACTGGTTTGGCAATATTGACAGTGGTCACTTCTTTTTTGTGCAACTTGGAGCATCGTTAGGAACTTTTGTCACCCCAATGTATATAGAGGAAAAACTATAATTTTTTATAAATATTTTTAGAAGGCGCAATTGGGGTACATTTGTCAACCCACATTGCTTTACAGCAGGGAGGGTGACCAAAGCACCCCTGAAGCCGGGATGGCAATATTTTACTTAAGGTTTTTCCTGTTATAATATGAGGTGATGAAAGAACCTTCGATCTGTTAATACGATGTAAACACAAAATATGTCAATACGGTCAACACGCCCTACATCATCACCACCATTGCTTTTGTCAGCCAGTGTGTGTCAGGGTAGGGGTCATGCCAATGACCATCTGATGTAACCTCGAAGTTGACTGGGAGGTGAAAAATTCAAACAACCAACCAGCATTGGTTCCCCAACAGACCTTAACCAACCAAATAATCTTCTGAACTTACAGAGCGGCAGCTATTACAGCACCTCACTCTAGCACACTGATAATATCTTTCACAGCCCATGGCTGGGCACTCATTAAACGCCTGGCCAAGAAATATTTGTCACCAATCTTTCTCAAGAACTAAACATTGTCATCCTGCGGAACGCAGGGCTCGAACCCAGGACCTCAAGGTATGAAACCCGAGCATCTACCACTGGACAATGATGAAACACATATATCATTGTACAGATTCAGACCTATTAAAATTGATTTAGTCCGATTATAAGCAGTTTTAGCAGCAGTTTTAGAAGGTGCAGACATATGAACAATTCCATTTGCATATTTGCACACGTCAAAATTGCACTTGGTCATAAGAATATGTCCAAAAACAAATATCTGATAAAAAGTTCTATAAAGGTTAAAAAAAAAAAGGAACACACAAATGCTCAGGTTTTTTTTTTTATAGATTTCTTTTTCGTTACACCAAACGTTTCACAGTTGTGCTGTTTTAGTTAAACTTAGAGACACTGGCTAAAACTAAAGCTAAAAGTATAAAACAAAAAAAAAGTCTGACCATCAAGACAAAGCCCAAGCCTGCAAATTAAATGATGAAGTGCTTACCCAAGACATGGTGAAGTTTCTGATGGTGTACTTATTGAGCTGCGAGAAGTTGGTCATCTCCACCACGATGTTGCCGTAGTTAATGGGCTCGTTGAGATTCTCCGGCCAGTACAGATCCACTTTTCTCTGGGGAACATCAGTCTGACGTTTAGTTAGTGTGCTTAACGAGTACCACCTCAGACATTCATATGCAGGGTTACAGTCCGAGGTGGCTCATGTTATTTATACAGTGACAGAGAGATGCAATCTGAGGTATTCAAAACGAGATATAATACAAAATAAATGCGTGGAATAAACAGCATGGAAGAGTGGTTAGCGCTTTGGACTTGAGATATGGAGGTCGCAGGTTAGATTCCTGAAAATGTCATGTTGCCATTGCCTTGGGAAAGCAATTTAACCCAACTTTCCTTAGCCCATAAACCTGTAAAACGGGTACCTGACTATAGGCAGTGCTTGAAATTTGTAGAATGTTAGTATTTGAATGCCTTTCAGGCAGCCTTGCTGTAATGCTCTAAGAAAGAGTTGAATTTGTTTTGGTGTGTATTGTCTTGCTGGGACAAATATGGAAAGTCTTGAGACTGCCTCAGGCAGTGGAAGGCTACAATCCATATTTTTTCAAAATACAGATAGGTGGTTTAACATCACCTAAGCTTTCTGAGGAGGCTTACATAGTGGAGATCAGAATAAATAGTGGAGGCAGCGACTACGCAATCAAATGATTAAAAGATTTTAAAGTTAAGAAATTAACAGTAAGGACAAGTAGGCTTTAAGTGGAAATACCTGAAATGGATCTTAGGAGGATATGGATATTTCGGGGATCTTGAATATGTTCATATATTAAAGTTTGACAGTGATTTCTTGAATATGTCCATGTGTCAAAGTTTGACATTGAGTTCTTGAAAATGTCCATGTATCAAAGTTTGACATTGATTTCTTGAATATGTCCATGTATTAAAGTTTGACAATGACTTCTTGAATATGTTAATGTATCAAAGTTTGACATTGATTTCTTGAGTATGTTCATGTTTCAAAGTTTGACAATGACTTCTTGAAAATGTCCATGTATCAAAGTTTGACATTGAGTTCTTGAAAATGTCCATGTATCAAAGTTTGACATTGAGTTCTTGAATATGTCCATGTATCAAAGTTTGACATTGATTTCTTGACTAGCCTTAAGAAAATTTGACACATGAGAAGGGTTTTCCCACACAAATACAAGATCCTTTTGTTACATTGTTACAGGTACAGCAGTGGTTGTGAAATAGACAGCTGCAAAATCTAAGGTAAACAGAAGATGATAAAGTGACATGCTTAGTAAAGTAAGCTGAGGAAATACCTAGAGGTGACGATTTGGAAATGATTTTACTTCCCAAGACCTTTTAAACTTTATTAAAAGCGAAACTTTTAGCAGATTTTAATGTAACTTTACACAGTCCTATAGCATTGTTACTCCATATAATTTACATTTAAACATATCTGAAATCTAAAAATTGCTTTTCAGAGATTACTCACTAGAAAACTGCTTTTCAGAGATTACTCACTAAAAAAACGGCTTTTTAAAATTTACTAACTAAAAAACTGCTTTTCCGAGATCTTGTACTCAAGAAATCTACTTTTCATAAATTTACAATATTAAAAGTTTGCTTTTTAGATATCTATTCTTTACGAAGTGTATTTAGACAGTTCCGTGTGAGGTACAAACGAATTACCTGTGGAGTATATTCTTCAACTGCAGTATCCAAAATGTGTACAAACAGATTCATAGTGCAAGCCTGAAACACCTCCAGATTTACCTAAAAAGCCGTTCTCTACTGAGATAAACTCAATGACCACAGAGAGCCATTTTTGAGAGATGTTCAAGTAAAAAGTAAGTTTCGTCCGATGTTTCCTGAAGCTCACCTTTCCTGCCTCCTGTAGATCGGAGAGCATCACGATGATCCTGCTGTTCTGTTCCCACATCATGCGCCAGAAGTCCGGAATCGTGCAATACATGGGGCCCTGGGAAGCAATGTACTCCCTCACCGAGTTGAAGCCCTGACGAAAAACATTTGATAACTTGCAATGAGGAAACAAAACCAAAGAAAATGGAAAGGAGGGGAGGTGGACAGAAGAAATAAAAATGGAGAGAGGAGTGGGTCAGAGAGAAAAAAATGTAATTTTAAAAATTTAATTCCTTCGAAATAAAAAAGAATCAGGAGGGGGCGCTCTAAATTCATGCTATATAGTATGTATTATGGGTATTCAAGGAAATGCTAAGTATGCGCATTGTCACATTCACAGCCTATTATATATGTCCTTCAAACTTTAAATAAGCTAAAAGATTTTAAATATTATTTTTAAGCAGATCTTAGTAGGCCAATTGTAATTTTATAAAATACCCACACAGATGTTACTGTTATTGGTATTTTCAATATTTTATACAAATATATAAATACATGTAAATTTAGCCCTACAGCATATAGTGCTGCATTTTTGTCCGCCCTTCATATTTTCCATGCTGCTTTTTAAAATGATTCATGATAGGTAATTGTCCTTGCACAGAGATCTTTGTGACAGGTTTGCAAAGAAAGTTAAATATGCTTCCAAACTCACATTTAAACAATCCATCTTATTACCGTGAATAGCAGCCTATATATCCTATAATGACAGAAATTCTGTTTTTCCATTCCTATCTCATTTTCACAGTATTTTAAATTTTAAAAAAAAAAGAAAAAAATGAAGCAGCGTATATGTCCTATATTTTGAGCTTTTATCGCATCCTCATTTGGTTCTAGAGTTAAATGAAAATATTTTCCTCTGCCTGAAGATTTACCGGGATGTAGTTTGCATTGATGAAATCCATGCTCTCGGGCTCATCTGGTTCAATGGACAACTTCACTCTACTGTGGTCATCTGAAAATATTGGGTTGAAAAAAATATTGTATAGTTTTGACCATCAAGACCAACCGGATAATTAGCATATCTTGCACCCTATCAACATGATACTGTAGCTCATTAATGGTTTTTTTTACAGTAAACGATGATATTTTGATCAGTACCCAAATAATGATCTAAAGTAATACAACAATTTTTCCAAGTGTATGTTTTAAACATTTGATTCTATGCACTAATCCTTAGAGTTTAAACACTCTATTAACCTTGACATTAATATGATATAGTTACCCCCACACTTGTTTTTGGTTTTTTTAAAGTAATTCAATCAGCACCCGTAGCAAAAGTAACATGAAGTATTTAACCTGAAAGGCCTTATTGTTTTC